>PVJH01011849.1:0-66970 GCA_004026705.1 Nesogale talazaci | reverse complement strand
AGTGCTGGACCACCAGGGTCTCCCACAGACACAGAACATGGTTATTTGTAAAGCTGATTGAAAGGGCAGTGTTTCCATTGTGGGTAATCTGAGGCCTGTCTGAACCAACTTCAGGCTGCCTGGGAAGAAAACCTGTGCCTGCCTGGCGGTCGCCATAGAGACCGCATCCTCTCTTCCGGCTAAGGTGAAGTCCGCCTGTTCTTTCCCACTTGTAAGCTTGTACTGTCCAAAGGGACAAAGGACCTCGCTTGACTCATCATGGGGAGAAGACTTGGTGACCTTGGCAAGGTCCACTTCTCACCCAGGACTGAGTTTCCTCACCTCTGAAATGTCAAGGGTGAACTAGACTGTGGTTTTCTGTGGGACCCCGGTATCCCAAGGATGGCCTTTGATAATAAGAAGGGTGCCCTTGCCCTGCTTCCAGCCCTCTTCAGACAGAGCAGCTATGGCTGCCTCTCTCTGAAATGCTGGGCCGTTCTCAAGGATTAAGTGTGCAAGCAGGGAGAAAGGAGGCTTCCCTCCCGGGGACACTGTTTGGAAGCAGCTGCAATGGCGTGCTTACACACATGCACGTGCTCTCTCGTTCTCTGATCTTACTCTTTACCTTTCTCTAAGCTTGGCCCAGCACTACTCGCCTCACCCCGCCCCCTCCCCGCTGCCCTCAGAGCCCTGTGCAGATGGCCCGGCCAGCAGTCCCTTTCTCCCTGCCTTTCTAGGTGGATGCTGTGCATCTGCCCTGGGAGCAGCCTCCTCAGTGTCCTTTACCCCTGAGACGTCTCATCCTTGGCTCGTCTTGACATTGGTTTAAATACAAGGTGACAGAGCGCACTGAGCTTGTCCTGGCTCTGCCGCCAGTCACCTGACCACTGTCACCCGCACTCTGCTCTGAAGCCTGATGGGTATATGAATGGTGGAGGGTTTATGATCGGTGATCTCTCCTGGCAGTCTCCTAAGGTGCAGATGTGAAAAGGACTTTGGAATCCCTGTGCTGGGTAGTTGGAAAGAGCTGGAAAAGAAGGGAAGCCCAGACTGCTCCCAGGAGTGAGGCAGGGGCATCTTGTCCCAGTTTTCAAGCACAAGTTTGCGCCATGTTGGAGGGACATGTTTCTCTCTCTCGCATTGATTTTTAAGCGTATGATTTTTATTTGCTTTGATAACAGTTTATACCTCTGAGTGCTTTTCTATGGCTGTGGTACTGCATGTATATAAACTTTATGACTAAAAAACCACATGAGATTATGATAGTAAAGGTTCTGCCGGGCCCAGCTGAGTGAAATCCAGCTGTACTTCTTCCTGGAGGCTATAAATGAGGCAGTCGTGCCTTCTCCACCCCAGGGGTGTAGTGGTTATTCACTGGGCTGTGAAGTAGGCAGTTTGAGCCCACCAGCCACTCGTTAGGAGAAAGGTGAGGCTTTGTGCTCCTCTTGGGTAATTCTGTTCTGTCCTACAGTGTTGCTTGGACTCCAAATTGACTTGATGTGGTGGACTTCGAATTTGGTGGGGTGTCAGTCCCACCCATGCCTGCAAGAGACACCCACTACTATTGGGGTTTCTCTCACCATGGATTAGTCTGTTCCGGGGCAGATGTATTTGGAGCAGTCACCATAATCCTACCAAATAAGGTGACGGGAACTTTATGGTGTCTGTGGGGAGTGAAGAAGGTATGCAATCCTGTGGGAGAGGCCCTGCCTCAGGGTCTGTAGGCATCAGGCCTCCTGTATCAACCTGATCTGCTCCCGGGTCTCATCCACATGTAGGCAAACAGGCCTAGTAGGGGCGCTCCCTCTCCCATTGCCAAGCCCTCTGAGCTCGTGATCACAGAATGAGGTTGAAGGACCAGATGTGACCAAGTCCCAGATAATGTCCCAAGCAACAGGGCCTGGTTTTTCCCCTTGGCAGCCCCCTCTATTGGGGAGCCTCAGCCAAACTGGGCCAGAGGCTTTTCAACCTTTCCCTTCCCCACGACTCCCTACTGTATGCTCTTTCTGGGGAACCCCGTCATGGCTCTGCTCCAGCAAAGCCCCCATCTTTCTCCTCTCCTCTCTCCTGATACAGCCCTGCTTCCCATCCTTCCAGAGCATCTGTATCTGATTCGTTCAGGGGACCCAAACCACAAGCCCTCCTCTTGCCTCTGTTTCACCCTCACTGCTCACACAGGCATCCTGAGGAGACAGTTCTCAGACACGTCATACATATATATTATCTTTGATAGTTGCTAGATTACACAGTGATGTGCTCCATGACTCACCAAGGACCGGCATTGCAAGCATCCCAAGGACCTCTGAAGGAAGGCCTGGAAGGCTGCTTCTAAGGGGCATCGCGTAGCTCCACTCTGCAACGTGTGGGTGACCAGGAGCTGCAATGGAATCCGCAGCAATGGTTTGTGCTGTTCCTGTCACTTTTAGCCTTACGAAGAGGAATACTAATCATGAATCTCTTGGAGGATGTTTATGTAAGGTCATCGCATCAGAACGTGGCGTTACCCTAAGTTCTGGGCACTTAGTAAACGGTGTTCACAGTTTATTCACCCAGGATCATGCCTAACCACCTGCATTCAGGATTGCCGAAACAAAGCACCTACAGGTCAGTGCAAAATGACGTGTCAGTGACTTATCAGAACAGACATTTCTAGTTTTCGAAGCGAGGAGTCCGAATTGAGAGTGTCGGGGGCTGGGGGAGTGGGCAGAGTGGGAATTCATGCTCTTGGGGAAGATTCTCTATCTGTCCCCCCCCACCCCCTCCTTCCCTCAGCAGTCCTTGGCTTGCAACTGAAGTCAAGTCTTGTCTTCACATGGCCATCTGCCATTGTTTTGTATTGCTGCCCCTTTATCCTTGTTTTGGATGGTGGTGCTGGCCAGTAAGCATTGAACTACTAAGTGCATTGTCAGCAGTTCAAACACTGCAACAGTCCCAAGGGAGAAAGGGAATGCTGTCTGCTCCCATAAAGACGTACAGCCTCGGAAACCATATCAAGTGTCCGTAGGAGTCACGATAGACTTGATGGCAGTGGGTGTGGTTCTGTGACTCAGAAGGCCGGGTCCTGGAGTCTAGCGACCTTCAAAGGCTCTGTCCGCCTGTCTTCACTCGCTCACCGCCACTGAGTCCATTCTGGTGCCTAGCCCCTCTGTAGGACAGAGTAGAGTTTCCCTGGTGGGGGGTGGGGATCCTGAGACTGCAGATCTTCACAGGAATGTAATGCCTCTCTTCCACAGAGCCGCTGATGGCTTCCAACTGCTGACCTTGTGATTAATATCCCAGCATGTCAGCCACGACCCCATCAGCACTCCTCCACCCATCTTAAGGGAGACACATTCTGCCCCTCACACTGCCGGCTGGCTTTATCCTCCCATTTTACACATGAGGAACTTAGGCCTTCAGAGAGATTGTCACCTTTCTAAGGCCACATTAGAGAGATTGTCACCTTCCCAGGGCCATGTTAAGCAGTGGTGGCACTGAAAGCCAGCTTTCCCTGACTCTGTAAGCCGAGTTCTCCCTTTGGCTAGCCTGCCTCAGTGGCTCCCGGTGAAGTTTTCATGGTTAATGTCTACAACCCGGCAGTGTTCTGGTAGGAGATACCATTACATGTTTGTGGACACTTTGAACCCTCCCGGCAGCCATCAAGGAAAAACATTAGCGGGCCACTGATGTAAAGATGACAGACCACAAAGCCCTGTCACAAGGATCATGCCAAGTCTAAGTGTGTCGCACTGTGACAATCACAATACGGGGTGGTAATGGAAGCAAAAGCTGGCATAATGACCAGGCCCTGTGCGAGACACTGAGTCCACTTCGGGAGGCCTTCCCTGTGGGCCCCGTGAGGCTGGTTGTCCTCAGTCACAGAGCTGGAGAGGCCGGCAGGCCTGAACTGCTGATGCCTTTGTTAAAAACACTCGTCTTCATGGAGGATCTAGTGATATTTCCCATTTTGATACCAAGAGGTATAACTGGCTTGATCTCTACAGAATTGAAGTCAGGATGGTGTGTGTGTTTGTGTGGGAGTGGGAGGGGTTAATAATAATGGTATGAAAGTCTATCTAGCTTCAGGAGGATAATGACCAGGATTGGCCTAAAATGGATTCCCAGGTAGATGTCAGGCATGCCCTCATCCTCCAATCTTTTGACTAGTTCTGCTAGCAGATGTCCCTCCGATGGTACACTTCTCTTCAGGGTTCAAAAGCCTGTGGCATTGACCGCACACAGCTAACAGACCCTACAGAGCAGTGTAACTCAGGATGGGTGAGCATGTAAACAAAGTCTCCTCTCCCTCCCCAAGGGCCTGATAGCTCCCCTTTCTCCTCTCGACCACACAGACCTTCTGAGAACAGTCTTCTGCTGGTCCTGCCAGCTCTCTCATTACCATTCTGTTGCTGAGCCTTTTCTGGGGCCCTTGTAAGCTTGTCCCCCTCTCCAGTATTAGAGCCTTCGATGTGCGTTTCTGCTGTTTCAGGTTATTTCTCTCATCTCTCCTCTCATTTGGCTTCGCTCTGAAAAACCTCTGTGGTATTAGCTGCATCTGTACATAAACTCTTTGTCAATTTCAAGGCGTGGCAGGCTCACCAAGGCCACAAATGGACTAATCCCTTCTTGGTAGGTCACGGATGCTTCATATGCATAAAAGCATCACTGGGCTATAGCTCACCTTCTTTGTACAGTATATGAACCAATCCCTACAAAGTGTTTACCAGTCACCAGGCAGGCTGCAGCCCACGACCAGACCAAAAGTCAAGATGTTTATAACTTGCCCAGGAAAGTCAATCAACCCAGAGAAAAGTTAAAACTTCTGGGGTAAAAACTCGAGGCAAAGGTAACTCCTCAGAGCTCAGCTTGAAAAGTACTTTTCAAGCTAAGTTTTCCAAAGAACCGAGACACCAGGCCACATCAAGTCATTCATTTCACCACAGCCACTACGCAGCTGGCTGGCTGGTCCCATGAAGCCACATCTGATTGCCCCTGGCCATCTCCTACATCTGCTTCCCTTCCTCTTCTGCCTCCAGCACGCCTCATGTTGTCTGCACCCCACCAGCCTGTTGCACACGTGCTGCTTGAAAGCTGCCTCATTTCCCTGAAGGAACAAACTGACACAGATGCCTGTAACCTTCGAGTCTGTTTGGCTCATAGCATGTAACCACTGCCCCCTCAGTGTAAATGCAAAGTACTTCCCTGGCCATTAACAGAAATAAATAGACCACTGCCACCCTTGGATCCCAACTCATGCTTACCCCTGGGTGTCAGAGGAGAACCAGCCTTTATGGGGTTCGAGTAGCTGAATTTTGAGACGTGGATCCCCAGGCCTTTCTTCCAGTGCCCCCTGGGTGTCTTGAACATGTTGCCTTTGGGTTAGCAGCTGAGCACACTACCCATTTGTACCACCTGGAGACCCCAGAAACACATGTAGAAGCAACTGTTTCACTGTGCCTTGCCCCGACTCTCATCTTGCAAGAATTTCTCTGACTCTGATCCTGTTGGCTGACCGCATTGAATCAACCAACTAGATGCTAACACCATGTAGTTTGTGACACCATCATAGAGCACAGAGGGCAGGCTTTCTTTGCTTAATGGAAGTACTTGTGTTTTCTTGAAAGGCAAGACTGTCCCCAAAAGCGTCTCTCAATGCCTCTGGGTGATGAAGAGCCTACTGGGGTAGCAGTGATGGTTAGTCACCGCAGTGGTGAGCCCAAAGCTTTACTTAGCTGTCTGCCCATGGTCCTTTGGGCGTGAGACCTTGTATGCCTTTTTCTTGGTGGAAAATGGTTTCCATCTAATTAGGTGGTGGTTGGCTGACACACCTAGTCTTGTTTGCATTGTCTCTCAAAAAAGGGGGCTTCTGGAGTTTGCTTTCTCCTGCTTGAAGAATTTTCCAGAACTACTTCCTGTCAGTACTTTATTTCTGTTGGATCTGCTGGGAGTAAGCCTGATCTGATAAGTGGATCCAGCATCACACAGCACTGGGTTATAGTCATTCTTGCATTGATTTATTCTTCTTCTAGTGGCTGGAGCACCTTTGATGCGCCTAGCCTGTCAGTTGTGCCGAAGCCAGCTGTGAACCAGCTGCCCCCATGGAGTGCGTCCTCTGTGTAAGGCAGATTATACTTCTGCAAATAGCAAATGCCACAACACAATTTTAGAGACCAACTGCTATGAAAAGGAAATAAGAATTCTGGTCACTTAGTACATATATAACCCACTGCTGTCCACTTTGGTACATACCATTTGGTACATACCACATAAGACAAATAGGACTTTTCCACTGGGTTTCTGAGACAGTAAATCTTTATATGAGCAGATAGTCTCATCTTTCTCCTTCAGACTGGCTGGTGGGTTTGAACTGCTGACCTGGTGGTTAGGAGTCCAAGGCTTGCACCCACTGCACCTGCAAGGTGCCTCAGAAGCTATATACAAGCAAGTAATCTTCCTTCCATGCCCTTCTCTCATTTCACAAGACAAAGACACTTTCTGACATTGGTCTGATCATCTGATTTCTGTTGGGGTAATCAACTAGATAAGTATGTGAGAGTAAGTAACACACGAGATTGGGGGAAGCTTTAGAAGGAGGGCCAGGGGCAGCCACACTGTGGAGAGGGATGTGAGTGGGGAGCTTGGAGGGTGAGGAGACCTAACCACAGGAACAGGCAGGAAAAGCAAGGGTGGATGGGAAATGGCTTTTGAATATCTTGGTTAACATTGGTCAGCTATTTTAGTTTCTCTTTAGCCCTTAGGGTGATCAGTGTATTACTGGGTCTTCTTCCTCACCAGACTGCCAATTGTGTAAGGGTAGAGTCTGTCTTCTTTTTGCTCTCATTGTATTTCATGCCCAGATTATAACAGAGACAACAGTTCACTTGATGGATGAGTGGAAGGAAGGAAGGAATAGTTGGAAATCTAAAAGAGATGAAAAGGCATTCAAGAGAGATGACAGGGTCTCAAGGTGGTGCAAACGGTTTGCGCTCGGCTACTACCTGAAAAACGACAGTCTAAACCTGATAGCACCACAGAAGAAAGGCCTGGTGATCTGCTTCCCTAAAGATTACAAACAAAGCCATTGTCATTGAGTCCAACCTGAGACAAGGCAACCTAACGTGTTAACAAGGTAGAACTGCTCGAGTTTTCTTTACTGTAATAGTTACAGTTCAAAATTGCCGGGCCTTTCCTCCAACACACCACTGGGTGGGTTCAGACAACCACCCATTATGTAAGTAGCCAACCCCAAACCATTTGTGTCATCCAGCTAAGAGAGCCTTATGGGACTCAGGTCTGCGGTGAGTCTCTCTCCACGAGTCAGAATCCACAGGGAGTTAGAACTGACTTGAGGGCAACAGGCTGTGGCTTGGTTTAAAGGGTAATAATAACAGAACATTCCTACTGCCACTGACTCTATTCCAATTGGTAGACTGTAAATCTTTATAGGACATCGCCTCATCCATCTCCCTTGGAGGGGCTGTGGGTTTGGAGTCTAGGCCCACTGAGGATGCCAGTGGAGAGGAAAGACCCACATGGTCACAGAGAGGTCATCTTGGAGACCTTCATGGCACAGGGAATGATGAGACTTATGTGGCACTTGGGATCACATGGAGGGAAAGAGATCAAGCTGAGGGTCCAACTAGAAATGTGATGTATTAAGTGTTGTGTGTGAGAAATGGCTGGAGGCGATGGAGGATAGTGAAGGAGAGAAAAAAGGGCGCAGCCAAGATGCACTGTGTGGACAAGCAGGACAGGCGTGTCCATGCGGTGTCTGAGCTTGGGGCTAGACAGAGGCTCAGAGTCCCTGAAATTCCACCAGCAAAGGGGAACAGAGTGCCCTTAAGACCAGCTGGACAAGAGACTTGGGGAACTTTGAAAGGCAGCTAAGAAATCTTTCTTTTTCTGATTGTATGCCTCTGGTTACTTTCCATAAAGAAGAGGATAGGAAACTGGCAGGAACCTCACACAGGGAGAAGCCTGGAGCTTTGTTCTCTTCTGGAAAGGACCATACTGAATTCCCAGCAGTGTGCTGTTTGTACAGGGGTGAAAGGGAACACTCATCAATGGAATTGGGATGCCATATTATACCAACAATGTTTTTATATCAACAGTGTGCTTCCTATTGCTTCCATGGGCCCCCTAAAAAATGTGTATCCAAGAGCCAAGTTAACTGTTCATTTCAAGCTGCTTGGATCCCCACCCTCCTTGCCTGCCTGGCCTTGCATGATTAAGACACACTGTTTCCATGATGACTCTGGGCTCATCCCAGCTCATTGCCATCCTTGTCAGTCCTGAACTTCTATCATATAACCTTGTATGCAGAGCTTCTTGAACACTTTCAAATATGCATTTGTCTTCTCAAACATTCTTAATGGCTACAACACAGGGTGGTGCATTCTATTTACCCCTTTTACCACATGGCCCGCTGCTAGTCTGTTGTTTGTATAATGTGGTGGCCTTACATGCTGGTGTGATGTTGGAAGCTTTGCTCCTCGTGTGTCAGAGAGCAGCAGTGGTCGCCCCTGACGGCTGGTTTTCAGCAGAACTTCCAGCTCAAGACACATAGTAGGAAGAAAGGCTTGGCAATCTCCTTCCAGAATTTAGCCAAAGAATGCTCGATACATCACAACAAAATGCTATCATGCGTGTGATGAACGTGCTCACGGTTCGCAGCGATGAAGTCCAACAATTCTGGCATGGCACGCCGATGCACATACCACACATGCCTCAAGATGTTTCCAGAAGTGAAGTCGGGCCTCATCCACCCATCCTCCTGTGAATCAGATTCTTGTGTTCCATTTCTTTAATCTCCTTGTTTTCTGTGTAAAAATAGCCCCCGAATGTTACATCTAATCACAATTGCATTTCTAGTTCAAATTCCCCAAAGCAGCACAGTATAAACAGCCTCTTGTTCTTTTCAGTTAAGGCCTCGGGCCATTTCTTGCTGATCTAGAGCTCTCTGAACATTTGGACCTCTTGGTTTTGACGTGGTGCGCTGTCGCCCCAGTCATGAGAACAGTGATGGCCTCAGGCTTTCAAGTCGTGTAAAACTAGTACCTCCCATAAGTGGATTCTCCATGTGATCAGAGACAGAAACAGCAGCATGTAAGGAGTGAATCGGTTCAGTGAGCTTGTGAAAATGATCCTAAAGGTCCCGTGCTGCCTGCCACGCGGCTGGAAGAGCAGACCCACAGCCATGGTCCCATGATTGGGAAGATGTCTCCGGAGGGGGCAAAGGTTTCGTTTTGTAGCTCGTGAGCCCCACGAGTCAGAGCTGACTCAAAAGCGACAAAGAGTGGCGGCGACAGCCTAACCAGAGAGTGAGCTTGATGCGGGCAGGAGGCGCGCGTCCTTGACATGAGCGACTGGCCGTCAAAGGATCACCGGCAATACTTCATTGTTGACGCGTGCTATCTCCTGGCTGGCTAATATCTGCCCCAATAGCATCCTTCACAGCTTCGAGGAAATTCCACGGCAACTGACTTTAAATGTCCCGCGTGGGGCGAACCTTCCGCCTCGAACCCAGAGGGAGGGCACTGAACAACGGAGCGCACCTCGCCTTGCTCTGCACAGGAGGGATTCCTGGGGGCTCTTGGCTGCTGGCATCCCCTCGATTAGGATGTTTGCGATGGCGGCACAGGGTGGTGGCGGTAGCATGGGGGCCGTGTTTGTAAATTGTGGCTTTTCCTCCGCAGCACTCCTTTTTCTGCCGGCTGACGGAAGATAAGAAGTCGGAGAAGTTTTTCAAAGTCTTCTACGACCGAATGAAGGTGGCCCAGCAAGAAATCAAGGCAACGGTGACCGTGAACACGAGCGACTTGGGGAATAAAAAGAAGGATGAGGAGACAGACAGAGATGCCCCTGCCCGTAAAAAAGGTAACAGGCCCCTGGGTGCCTGGGCAGGGCCAGGCTGAGGAGGCAGAGGGGCCTCGAGTTCTTGGCTTGGTCCATTACTTCTAGAGCCAGAGTGCATCCTCGGAGAGGACTTTCAGAGGATAATCGGGCTGACCACAGTCTGGTCTGAAGCAGCCTGAGCTACACTCACAGTGCTGTGAAGGGATGTGCTTGAATAGCCGTATGGTCACATTGAGGGCTGTGTTGGCAGGAAACGGACTGTGCTTTTCCTGTGATTGGCACGTGCTCTCGGAGGACTCCGGGGGCAATAAGGAGCCCTGGTGGCACAGTGGGTTACATGTTGAGCTGCTGGCAGAACCCACAGCTTCTCCGGGGGGATGGGACGATGAGGCTGTGTGCCCTTGCAAAGATTTAAATACACTCAGAAATCAGAGGGCACAGTTCCACTCTGTCGTGGGTTGGAGGTCATTGCGAATCGGAATGGGCTTGACAGCAGTGGGCTTGGTGTTGGGGGGCGGGGGGGGGGGAGTTCCCTGAAAAGTAGATGTCATTCATTTCTCAGCACATTCCCTCTCGTTTTCACATATACTAAAAAAAATCCATCAAGCGCCTGATCCATGTCTCCGTTGGAAGAGAAAGAGCACTGGCCAGTGGCCAGCTCCACAGGCAGGCAAGAGGAGGGGCGCTGCTGCTCGGCCTGAGAGGGTCATCAGGAGTCAGAAGTGATTTGATGCCAGTGAGCGAGCTCTGCAAAGTTTTGGCCTCAGACTGCCTGAGGCAAGTTAATCCCCCGGTTGAAAACCTGGAGTTTCAGGCTGAGAAATGAGTTTCTTAAGGCCAGCACTGAGGACGCCGGCTCATTGTTTGTCCTGAGAGCTGTTGTGTACAGTCTAGGAAGTTCACCAACATCTCTGACCTCCAGGCACCAGGAGGTACAATGCTTAAGTGTTTAGCTACTTCCCAAAAGGTTATAGATTCAAACCCAGCCACCCACCGTCTCCCTCGGAGGAGGACTTGTGTCTGCTCCTGTCAAGATTTCAGCCTGAGAGACGCTGGGGGGAAGTTCTTCTCTGTCAAGTGAGGTCATGGTCGATTGAAGTTGTCTTGATGTCCCCTAACAATAGCCCACTAGAATCCAGTAGCATTGACCCCTCAACCCTCTCCCTGGTGACCCCCGTACCCCTACACCACAAACACTAAATCATGAAAAACTTTAAAAATGTCTCCAGATAGGGTTGAATATCCCTTGGGCAGGGATGGGGGAGGAAGGTGTGTAAGATCATCCTAGTTAAGAATTACTGGCCTAATGAGAAAAGAAAACCAACACCCAGTGTCTTAGAGTTGATACCAACTCCTCCCAGCCCTCTAAGTCAGAGTTGGGACATTCCACCCCACCCCACCCTCCATACTGTGTCCAAGGCCATAAATCTGTGTGGGAGCAGACACCCTCCTACAACTTTCTCCTGCCGAGCAGCTAGTAGGCTCATCCTTCAGGGACAAAAGAAGACTAAAGAGGGAAAAGAAGAATAATTCACAATGACTAAGTTCTTCCTGTGAACCAGCCACTGTTCAGAGTTCTTTACATGCATGAACTCAGTTAGCATTCAAGTCAACCATGTGAAATAGATAACAATGGCCACTTCCATTGTAAAGAAGAGGAAGCAGAGGGGTCAAGGGTGTGCACTAGCAATAGTGTCTCCAGAATTCTGACCCAGACAGCTGGGTGCAGGCTGGCTATGCTCATGTTACCTCATGAGCTGGCTGTGAAGAAGTGTTTCATCAGGAAGCCTTGGAGTGCCTGATCGTCGCTGCAATAATGGTAATTGCTATTTGATTGGAAAGGTTTATATATAAGAGGAATGGAGCACCGAGAAAGCATGCCACCAGGCCAGTTCAGAGTCATAAGTCCGATATTAGCCCATATGTTTGATACCTTCCGACTCACGAAGTCACAGGCCAGTGGGTGCAGAGTTCTGGCTCTGGCAGGGGTCCCCTCATGGCTCCTCATTTCCAGCGCTCAGGGTCCATCAGCAGGATCCATGGGTGAGAGGAACATCTCAGCACTGACAGGGCTCTCTGTGACTTCTCCAGCTTCAGAGGTCTGGTTCTCTCAGGGTAAGGCCATGTGGCTTCTCTTCAAGCTCCCCTGGTTCCTTGGATGCTGCCATCTTATTTTGTCAGTCCAGTGACTCCCAACAACTGGGAAAATGGTCTTTCATCTCCATGAGGGAAATACCACAAGACTTCCCAGAATTCTCAGGAGAAAGCCATGCCCACACAGAGGTCTTATTGGCTATCTCCTGATTGACAGGCTAGACTCCACCCCTACATCTCAATCATGAAATTGGCAGAGGTACATGACCGCCACAATTAGTCTGTGATTGGTCCTCACTCTCCAGTTTCACAAAGGAACCAGCCCTGACCCAAATCCTGTTCAACCGGTGGACAGACCCTATGTCATGCATTTTCCCCTCAAGTGTAGCATGAGCAGTGGTGAAATGTTAATGACTGGGAAAAAACTGGTGGGACTTGATACAGTTTTTTGGTTTTTAATATATTTCAAACCTGTTGCATTTTTAAGAGTTTCTTGTTTTTTATGTATAATTCATATACCATACAATTCAATAGTTTAAACCTACTCAAGAGTTGTGCCATCATCTATTTTAGGACATCATCTATTTAGTTGTGCCACAGTATTTTAGGACATTTTCTTCATTTTTGTCCCATTATTTATTATTAGCTCCCTTTTCCTCCCCTGCTATAACCCTAAGAAAATATTCACCTAGTTACTATCTCTCTAGTTCTATCTGTCTTGGAGTTCACATAACAACATCATAGCCAACAACACTGCACAATAGCATCAGAAAACACAGAAAAGCCTCCAACTATGAGAATGCAGAAGATAAAAGAAAGTAGAACAAATTAATAACAGGGAAAACAAATGATAATATGTTCAATTTTAACCTAACTATATTTGGAATAAGCCACTTTCCAATACACTATCATAACATTGCTCACTGAGTTTTAAACCAAGTAGGGACTCTGTAAATGGCTCTTGGGCTGTCTTTAGTCTTCTGCAAACTGGGTGCTCAGAATTTAAGCGATCTCCCCATCTGATCTTGAACTGTATCATTCACAGTCACTGAATCACATGGGTCGATGTGCTTCTTCCCTGTGGACTTTGCTGATACCTCACTTAAGTGCCTGCTTGTTTCAAAACAAACCTCTAAGCCCCAGATACCGTTCTCTCCATTTTCTTTCCCACATGTTGCTGTATCACCCATATCTTCCGTGAAAACTTCACGAAGAAAAGTCTTGAGCACGGCCACACCGTAAGAACTAATTGTTCTACCAAGGGCTCAAGTAGACAGCAAGCGTTTTGAGAATGATGATGGCAACAAATGTACAAATGTGCTTGACACATGGATGGCTGGATGGATGGACTGTGATAATAGTTGTACAATCCCCCAATAAAATGACTTAAAAATTAAAAGAACTAGTTGTTCGTACATTAGAGCTTATCATTAAGTAGAAGCTCAAAGTCCATTCAGATATCTATAGTGTATGTATGTGCACGTATATGAACACACACTCACACTTTAGACCCAGTTTTAATCTTGTCTGAGGTCTGAGAGGAGATGTTGACTGCTTGGTGCGTTTTGCCAGCCTTGGGATTCACTAGTGAATATGAGAAGTCCGGTTTCCATGCTGCTCCTCTGTGGGGTGAGTATCGATTCTAAGGATCAGACAACACTCAGTGTCTCACATTTGTCTTCTAGCCAAAGAGCCCTCCCCCCAGATAACGGAGGAGGTGCGGGACCAGCTCCTGGAGGCCTCCACTGCCACCCGGAAAGCCTTCACCACCTTCCGGAGGGAGGCCGACCCTGAAGATCACTACCAGTCCGGAGAGGGCGCCCAGGCCACTGCAGACAAGACAAAGGATGACCTGGAGATGAGTGCCGTCATCACCATCATGCAGCCCATCCTCCGCTTCCTGCAGCTGCTGTGCGAGAACCACAACCGAGACCTCCAGGTGAGAGGCTAATGTGGCCATCAGCCTGCTTCTGTGAGCTGAGCATTCACGATTATTGTCCGAGTCACGGTCACGTTTCTAAGTCTGTCGTCCTCTTCACCACTGCTGCTCAACTTACCAATGTGTTAAACGGGTACATGTGTGAACCCCTGATGGCGCAGAGAGTTAGCAACTGGTAACCCAAACACTGTAGGTTTAAGTCCCCCAAGAGGGACCTTGGAAGAAAGAGCTGGCCTTCTGCTCTGGGCAACCAGCCAGTGAAAGCCCACTGGGACAGGCCTACTTTGTCACATTGAGCTGCCCTGAGTTGAAATCGACTCGATGGCCGCCGTTTTAAAAAAAAAGATACCTGTGTCTGTCCTGTGGCCTGCCACTGTTTGGCACACTGATGACCATTTGATGGACAGATAAATGATTAAATATTTAAATGCATTAGACTTACAAAACATGGTCCATAGAAAGTTCTTTTTTGTGTGTGTGGGGGGGTGTGGGGGGGGGGAGGAAGGGGGTATCACTGACCCTAAAAAGTTCTAATGAAATATTTGTCAGTTGAATGAAAAATGGCCTTCTTGAGTCTTATGCAAATAAGCGTTCAATAGCATCTTTTGAATTCATTGTGTTTTTTTAATTGTTTTATTGGGGCTCATACAACTCTTATCACAATCCATCCATCCATTGTGCCAAGCACATTTGTACATTTGTTACCACCGTCATTCTCAAAACATTTGCCTTCCACTTGATCCCCTGGTATCAGCTCATTGTCTTCCCTCCCTCCCTGCTCCCCTCTACCACATGAACCCTGGATAATTTAGAAACTATTTTTATCTTGTAAATTCCTTGTTCGAGACATCCTACGGTCACTAGTTTTCTCTCAGTTGGTAATGATGGTGAAGGTTTATTGAGCACTTAGACTCTTCAGAGAACTAAATGCCACTTCTCTTATAATTTCCATTTTATAAATGAGGAAACTGAGGTGCAGGGTCACACAGGGAACAGGTGTTCTAACCGAGACAATCTAGTGCTGGAACTAACCAAGATGCTCATGCAGAGGGCATACCCTCCCCACAGCAAAAGCTGGGTGGGAAGGCCTGACAGGGGCCTTTCCTTACTCAGGAGATTTCCTGAAATGAAGGCAGCTTGGCCTGTGTTACATTCTGCTGCCAACCCTTGGACCTGGGGGACCCTCCATCTCTCTGAACAGTATGAGGATGAAAGAAAAGAGCACGACCCAATAAAAATGTGTCTTAAAACACCTCGGAAGATGAAGATATTTTCTCAGAAATTAAGCATCTTGGCAGAGGCTGTGTACATGAGTTCTGGTGATTTGCGGTCAAACGTTTCACGATAGGAGAAGGATAGCATTGCAGTGCGCTCGTGAGTTTCAGCCCTGGGCAAGCTGAGAGCCACCCACAAATCACCCTGTCCAGAGCTACCACAGCCGACCGCTCCAGCTTAAGACCATGCACAGATGAGGGATATTTTCATCACGTTGCTAAACAGGGAAACAAGCATGATGGAACTAGGAGAGATCCACAGCGTGGATACTTTCTGTGCTAGGCTTTTATTTTATTTTCCATCCACTGACGCTTGCCCATGACAAGTTCCTATTTAAAGGTCATGCAGTTTCACAGATAACACTGGCCACACCGTCTGCCACCTCTCCAGACAAAGCTGTGCTTCTGCCACCCTGTTGATGTCTGACCTGGCATCTCCGGTAACGTGGGCCAGGTCAGTGGTTCTCACACTTTCCCTGGCCACAGAATTCTGTAAGTCAACACAGCTCTTCATTTAGCCCTAGACCTGTTCTTGTCAGTTGCTCCACCCTTCCTCCCTGGGTTCCCCTGTAACTTCCCCGCCCTCTCCAAGTCCCAGTCAGGCCGGGCAAAGCACTCCGGACCCTCAGGGTGAGATTTGGCTGCTCCCATGGCCAGCGTGTGACTTGCTCATGTCCGCTCAGGTGGCTGATGCTGTCAGCCCTGCTCCTTATGGATGAACACCAGTAGCTGTGAGGAAGGTGGGTGACCCCATGGAAAGGAACCCCTGGGAAAGCACACTGTGAGTCGTTCAGCTGTGACATCTCTGTGGCTTTTTCAGAGCCTGTGGTGAGGGTGAGTGTCATGGACTCCCCTCCTCCCATGTCGTACTATGCCTCACCAACCTAAGCCTCCAAAGGGAGAGATGTTGCACGTGGCCGTGTACTGGTGAATGCCTGCTTTGTGCCAGCCATGTCCCGAGATGAGGGCAGGGACCCTCAGGCAGAGATAAAGTGCAGTGTGATCCATTTCAACAGCGTGATCTTAGGGGCTTTGTGAGTTCAGGAGAGGGGAGCCAACCTAGTGTGTTAGTCCAGGAGTCAACGACTCTGCCAAGTTCCCAATGAGCGGAACACTGGATGATCAGGTCCAATCTGCCCGCGAATGCCTTTGGGACAAAACTGAGGGGTTCGATCCAGAGTGAGGCTCTTACTTCTGGCACCAGCCCATCTTTTATGGCCCAGGTTCCTCATTTCGCATTTGGAAGTCTCTGTGGCTTCCTTCAGCTTTGAACCTGAGCTCTTCACAGAGCTGTGCTAAGGACCTCCTCTTTTACCGAGGTCCCTCCAGAATGCTGCCCCCCTGCCAGTGGCTCCATGGGACAATGCTGAGGACCCAGGCCTAGCCACCTCTGTGCAGATGACAAAAATGATCCTGGTTTGTACTTTCAAGCCAGTCTTTTTTGGGAGGCAAAGGGGAGACACAATTTTTCTTTGAGCCTCTTCTTATGTAAAACTGTGCTCGATAAAACAGATGGAAGCTGGGGCTGAGCCCTGGTGGCATAAGTGGTTGAGTGCGGGACTGTGGCCCACGGGCTTGGTGGTTCAAATCCAGCAGCGGCTCTCAGAAGCAGTGCTGGGTGGCTCCCACAACCACCAGAGGGCAGTGATGCCCCCCCCCAAAAAAAAAAAACAGATGAAAGCCAAGCTGCTGTCAGAGCAGAGGCTAGAGATGACTAGAGCAGCACCTGGGGAAGTGCCTTCTAAGGCACTCCCATAGTTCTGCACAGCCCAGATGGAAAACCAATGAGCTGGGCCCATGATTTGTAAGGCTATTTCTTAATCCTGTTAAATCTGACATGCTGAGGTGATGGCCAACTTTGGTGTAGGCTTCCTAGTGTTAAAAAAAAAAAGCAGTGTGGGGGAAATTTCTGATTGGCTTAGATGGTTAAGCATAGAACTACTAATAACTGAAAGGCTGTCCATTTAAACCCATCCAAAGGCAGCTTGGATGAAAAGCCTAAAGAATTTCTTCCCAAAGATGACAGCCATTGGCAACCCTGGGACACGTGGTTCTTCTCTGACACACAGGGCCACCCTGAGTCGGGCTCACTGCCCGTGGCTTCTGGATGTGCAAAGCAATAGAGATAAACAAAGAGAGAGATGAGAGCTGGTCTCTTATGGCAATGTGCTCTGGCTCGTGCCCAGTTCTCATTGTTTCCCTAGTAAATATGCAGTAGAAAGAGATAAGGCCACTGGGTTTGACTTTGCAGAACTGGCATTTGCTGCCTTCATCAAGCTTTATTTGCCATCATCAGAAACTTGGGAGGATGGTTCTTGAACTATTCCATGTGTGCTGCTTCCACCTGACCCGACCTGTCAAGCTGGTTCGGCTTTTGCCTCTGGTCAGAGTCCAGGCCCCAGTCTTGCTCCAGACTAGAAGTGTAGACTAGAAGCCCTCTATGGAAGGCGCCAGTTCCTCCATCCATCTTCCCAGGTACCTATCCAGAACACAGTCTCTAGAGGGAGAGAGGGAGGGAGTGTGTGTGTGTGTGTGTGTGTGTGTGTGTGAAGAAACTGTGTGTCTGCCAATGAGTGCAGCTTCTCTTTGGTGGTGGATGAGCAGAAACAAGTCTGCTAGAGAAGGGAGATGCTGCTCCATGGCCTTTAAGACTCTGGAGAGACTTTCAAGGCAGAGCAGCTGCCCATCCTCCATGGGCAGTTTGAAGCATGTGCCTGGGTCAACCCTCATGTCTACAAGGTCCCTTCTCTCTGCCCGTTCCATGTACTTGAAAGCATTTTGCTGAGTCACTTTTCCAGCTGCTGGACCACAGTGACATGATACAGTCTGCAGGTCTCTGTGCTCTGGTCGCTCAGAGTGGGATATGACTTGGTCTTGGAGATCCAGGGTTTGGGGGCGTTCCTGAAAGAAGATTTTATCCACATCACAAGGAAGGGTTTGTCGAGGTAAAACTGGAGCAGAGTGACAGGCAGAGGAGGAGTGGGCCTGCAGCTTAGGAGGCAAAAGAACGCTACTGATTAAATGGACACCGGAGAGATGATAGAGTGTGCGAGAGGGTGGGCCTTGAAGGCTCTGCTTTGAAGATCCGCTGTGGGCCACCCAGCCCTTGGCATCCTCCTACTCTGCCTTGAAGCTTCCCCAATTAGCCCCTCATTGTGGGAGCTCAGCTGGGCTCTAAAGCAGGGACTGGAGCCAGACAGAAGTGGCTGTGAAACTCTTTCCGCAGCTTTCTGCGACCCCTGACCGTCTATCCCGCCCTCTCCTGAGGCCTGCTGTCGATCCTGCCTGCGTCTGACTCATGTGGACCACCTCACAGCAGAGTGAGCCGTGTTGTGCAGTCTCACGTCATTTTCATGATCACTGAGTGTTCCTGCCCCACCCCGCCTTCTCTTTCCCCACATGGGGGTCTCCTCTGGTGACTGATAGGTTCTTTTGGATGGCGCCGACAGCACTATGCTGTGACCCAGAAGGTTACCATTGGCTGGCTTTCAGAAGAAGAGCATGTGTTTTTTACCTTGCCCCAAATCATCCGTACCTCATCCACCTCTGATCAGAACCAGAAGAGTTCTTAATATTTAGATTTATGGAGAGAGTCAAGCCTAACCTAAGGGCTAAGTTGGGGGATAGCTAGTTTTAAAATGAAAGTCAGTTATCAGTTTTTAACCTGAAAAATTTACAGATGTTTTAATCATACTAAATAGTAAATGTGTTTTCTTTCCCAAAGTTTCAAATAAGTCTTTAGAATTCAAACAAAATTGATCAAATGCTCCCTTTTCCCACTCCCACCCCATTGAGAATTTCCTGTTCATTTGAACTGTATTTTCTCTGTGTGTTTACCTAAAAGCATTTGCTTCTTGCTTTTTTTTTAATCTAATACTATGTCCTAGAGATTTTTTTCCCATATGACCACTACCTCTGTGATGCCAGTTTAGTAATATTAAATAATATCCATATATCAAATTTGTGCTATCTGGTGGCATAGTGGTTATGCATTATGCTGGGATCTTAAAGGTTGGTAGTTCAAAACCACCAGCCACTTGGGAGAAAGATGGGGCTTTCTACTCCTGTAAACAATTTCTGTCTTGGAAACTGAAAGGGAAGTTCTGCCCTGTGCCATTGAGTCATTATGAGTGGGCATAGCCTCCTCAGTGGCAGTGAGTTTGGTTTGGGTTTTGTTTTGTCCCAGTTGGTAGACAGTTCTTCACTGTTATCAGCAGCATGGTGGTGAACATGTTTGTACAGACTTAGTGAATTAAAGTAAATACTTGGTAGAATTAGAATTACAGGTCGTCCCCTCCACCCCCACCCCCAACACACACACCCATATCCTATGAAACCTTTTGGAAGCAAAAGTGGCAGGTAGCGAAGGAGCAATTGCTATTAGTTTATAGAGGGAACATTTTTCAGTGTTCCCAAGCCCCCATGACCACCTCACAGCTCACACAAAAATCTCAAATAGCTCCAACATGCAGAGTTCACAGACACTTTGTGTTTGCAGTCAGGACCTTGCTTGAGCATCTCTTGTTAGCATTAGACATTTACCTGGGGACACAGCCTCGTCCAGATACACCCTGGTACACGTGCAGTTCCTGCCTTTTCAATGGGAATATCATAGCATCAGGTTATAGCCACACAACTGGGCCTAGGCCCCCTGCCCCTGAACTGGCTTTCCCCAGCTTGCTGTGTTTGGAACTCTTGTCTCCTGTAGGAGGCGCACACATTCAGCACTCAGACCACGTCCTCATCTTTGAAACCTGGCACTGCGCTTGGGCTGGCAAATACTGCTGAATGTAGCCTCAGGTAGGAGTAGGGTCAGGGCAGGGGGTGGTGGATGTGACATTTGAGAGGTGACTGAAGAAGTGAGAACTTGGAAGAACTATAACAGGAGTTTGAAATGAATACTCAGCAACCCCGCCCCCCACCCCTTTCCCCCACCATGTCCCTAAAAGAGCAAGCCACAGAGGTACAAAGACGGAGTCCACAGACTGACCACCCCTAGGGGGCCGTGCCGGTGCTTCTGGCCTGGGCAGTGCAGCATGTCCCTGTGTGTGATCTCTGTCGATCCAGGGGCCCACCCCACTCCCTTGAGGCAAGCCGAATGACCGTTTCCTCTTCTCTCTTTGTTCCCCCAATCGCAGAACTTCCTTCGTTGCCAGAATAACAAGACCAACTACAACCTGGTGTGTGAGACCCTGCAGTTTCTGGACTGTATCTGTGGAAGCACTACTGGGGGGCTGGGTCTGCTGGGCCTGTACATCAACGAGAAGAATGTGGCGCTGATCAACCAGACCCTGGAGAGCCTCACAGAGTACTGCCAAGGGCCGTGCCACGAGAACCAAGTAATTCCGTTTGTGGTTTGGGAGGGAAAGAAAATGGCCGAGAAAGGGTGGTGGTGGTGGAAACTGCTTCCGCAGTCACATGACCAAGGACTATGTAAGACCTGAGGCCTTTCCCAGCGGGGAAAACGAGTCATGGTACTTATTTGGCTTCAAGATTGTATCAGACGACTAATCTCTGATGTCCTTTGATGGTTTGGTTTGGTCTGGTTTGGGTTGAATGCTCAATTCTAACTTGCCTTTTTGGGGGTTATGCAATAAAGTGGGAGGAGTCTTGGGGATGTAATGGGTTACACGTTGGGCTGCTAACTACAAGTTCAGTAGTTCAAATCTACCAGCCTCTCCTAGGGAAAAAGATGAGGCTTCCGACGCCTACAGAGGGTTCCAGTGTCAGAAACCCACAGGTTCCTGCCCTGTCGTGAAGCTGCGAGTCAGCATTGGAAGTCTTGAAGGGATGAAGTAGGCACCAGAGTCAAACCATATACTGTGCTATATTTTACAGCCAGGAGAGGCTCAAAGAATGCCTACTTGAAAGAAGGGACTTAAACATAGCGTGAGCTCAAAAACTCATTTCATATGGGACTGCTTGAAGTAACACGAACGGCACATGGGACAGTCTCAGGGATTTGGAAGAATGTGTGTCGTAGAGACTCACTGTAACCCCATGGATGTTCCCGTGGCGAGTTATGGCTTTGAGTCTTACGGGGTCTGCCTGGGGTGGACCTCGGCATGTGCTTTTCTTGAGCCACATCATTGCTTATGCCCAGATCTGGTGAGGTTAGCCATGGCACCAGACGAGGATGACTTTGACCTCCCAACTTACAGCTCTGCCTTGTCTGAAGGGAGTTGGCCAAGATCTCAATGGACCAGGTCTCTTCCAGGGCCAGCGATGAGGAGCCAGCCCACTTTGAGAAGCACAGTGGAGCGGGGTGGGGAGTGCAGGAGTGCAGAAGAGAGCTTGCTGTGTGTAAAAAGCCAGGGCTGAGTCCTTTCTGAATGTGAGATTAACATTTCGTTAGCTTCGCATCCTTCTTGCGAGACAGATGGTGTCATCCTAGCCAAGATGAGAAGGAACCCCCCCCAACCCCACCCTCCCAAAAAGAACAGACTTGAGGAAGAAAGCTTTATCTGACATCTAAGTGAATTGCATTATAACCTCAAGTTTGCATTTTCCTTGTCAACTATCGGTCTGTGGACGAGAACAGAAGGGAGGGGAACTCACCTGTGGAGGGGGAATCTTGCCCGCGGGCAGATGATTAATTTTGGTATTGCTTGAATTAGACAGGAAGCTTGCTGTCCAAGCTTTAGCCCTGTAAGCAGGGGGTTGACACGCAGAAAGGGAGTGGGACCGAGAGGGTGGAACACACCTTGAAAGGAGCCAGCAGGGCTGGGAGCCCCTATCTGTCATGCATCGTGTTTTCCCTCGAGAACCAAAGCCGTCTGTCTGGATTCTACATGGCCAATATATCAGTTATGCGGGGACTTTCCTGCTGTTTGCTGTTAATTCTGAAACTAGAGATTTTCATCTGTCTTTTCCTGTTATACTTTCTCACGGAAAATTTGCAGCTTCCCCTACAGACGTGACCCCCGGGGAGTGGTGAGCATCGTGTTCAGTCTCAGCTCCTGCCTGCATGGCCAGTGACCTCTGACTCACGACCCGCCCTTGTGTCACTCTCCATGTGTGTGTTTTCTCAGAACTGCATCGCCACCCACGAGTCCAACGGCATCGACATCATCACGGCCCTGATCCTCAATGACATCAACCCTCTGGGGAAGAAGAGGATGGACCTCGTCTTAGAGTTGAAGGCAAGTAGGAACTGAAAGCAAAAGACGGGCGCCCTGGGAGTCACTTTGTGTTTTGTTTCAGCACGTGACGGAGCCAGGCGTGAAAGATGAGCCTTTTCCACCTCTAGGAAGGCCCCCGCGCTGCAAGCTCTGAGGGACCTGAGTAAGGTTCTTCTGCTGAGATGCCAGCTCATTCATGCCAGGTCACAGAGAGTGAGCATGCATCTCTCAAAACTGAGCGAGGAGTGCACACAGCAGTGAAAACTTCTGAAAGCCACATGCAAAGAAATGTTGGAAACTCCATTTCCTCTGTGGTATCGGTCTCCACCCGCTGTGAGGGGAAGAGCACAAGGACACTTTGTCTACAACCCAACACAAGAACCAGAGGAAAGGGCCTGGCAGCGAGTTTGGAAAAATCAGCCCTTCCAATCTCCACAGAGCAGCTTCCACTGACACACGTGGGGTTGGCAGGGGGTGTGGGCGCCCGGTTATTGTTGTTGTTGTTTTCTAAGTGGTCATTCTAGCAGCGAGGGGGTTTGTGAAGATTGCTTTTGAATGAGGGCGGTCACATGAGCCGGGAATGTGCCTACAGGCCTCAGCTCTGCTTCTTGGAAGTGCGACTGATGCTGCTGAAGCCTTGCTGACAGGTCTACTGCTTGTCACCCCCAAATCATTTGGTGGTGTGCAAGTGGTGCTTTCATGGCTGGGTCCACAGGCTGGCGTTTCGTGAGCGGGCCAGCTAACCCTATGTAGGGGCTCGGAAGATTCTCAGAGATGCTGAAGATTCATTTCGGAGAACTGATCTTGCGACACACCCTGGTATCTGAAGTCCGCGTGGAAAAGGCTGGGCCTGGCTGAACACACTCACTCCCCTCGACCTGTTCTCATTGGGGGTTGGGGGCACGTCGAGTGGGTCCTGTATCGCATACCCGTCCACCTTGCCCTTTTAACCAAGAGTCCACGCTGAGAACCAGGTGGATTGCACAAAGGAGGTCACAGCAGGGAAAGGTCATCAGGGAAGGTCTCAAACAGAAGCCCACACCAGCTGGGCCTGATCTCCGTTTTGCTTGTCCTTTGTTGCTTCAAGCCTAAAGTGCTTGTCCTTTAGTGTGGAAGCCACTAGTTAAGTTGGATGTGTGGGTTAAATGAAATGGTCTGCTGCTATTTTTATCTCCTTTGGACAGTTTGGTGTGAGACTTGACATGAGACTCGTTGCAGCTCACACAACTGGCCACCTTCTCAGTAGCTCTCCCAGCTACGTGTCTTTGCTTCTGTGGGGATCCAGCGAAAGCCCTTCCCCAGGAAAAGGTCCTAATTTGAAAACACAGTAACCTGATTGAACTGCTAAGGACCTAAGCTCTGGGAGAAGGGAAATAACCCACCCCGTCTCACCTTCCGCCTCCAGCCGGCAATGACAGTTTTCAAGTTCTACAGACAAATGAGTAGGAGCCCTGGTAGTGTGGCGGTTCAAGCACTTGACTGTTAATCAAAAATGTCAGCAGTTCAAACCTCCCTGTTCCTGGGCAGAAAGCTGTGGCAGTCTGCTTCCCTACAGGTCTGCCTCCTTGCAAAGTCTATGGAGCATCTGTTCTCTGTCCTTAAGGAGTCTCTTGGTTCAAGTCCTCTCCACAGCAGTGGTGCTGGGTTGCACAGGGACATGTACATTGCCATAGGCTTGGGACCTAAAATGAAGTCCAAGCAAAAGAAATGGAGGGTGGGGGTATGTGTAAATGTTGACCCTAACTAGAAATTGTGGCTTGGCATGACCTCTGCTTCTTAGGGTCACATTGGTTAGCCAAACTCTCATTGTGATATTGGGGGCTATAGAGCTAATAGGCCTGTTTTAGGAAGGGGAGGGATGAGCTGAGCCCCGGTGGCATAGTGTTTGAGTGCAGGACTGCGGCCCACTGGCTTGGCAGTTCAAATTCAGCAGCAGCTCTCCAGGAGCAAGGCTGCGCCTCCCCTTCCCACCAGAGGGCAGTGATGCCCCCCCCAAAAAAAAAGATGGTGAGGGATGACCTCAAGGTTAAATGCAGTGTTTGGCAAACACCACCACCCCTTGTGGGTACCTTGGGTCTATATCGCCAGTTTTTCCTGGCCAATAACCTCACAAGGGTGACCACATGCCACACCCACCCATGTTTCAGTGATCCTTCTCTGTGTGTGAGTATATGCCAAGGAACTTCAAGAAGAGACTCTGCCCCCCTACACACACACACACACACACACACACACACACACAATATTTGTCTAATTGGCCCGACTCAGAGGCCCTGTGTGGTGCAAACCGTTAACTCACCAGCTGCTAGCCAAAAGGTGGGTGCTTTCAATCCACCCAGAGTTGCCGTGGAAGAAAGGCCTGGTGATCTACTTCCTCAAATCCAGCCATCACAAATCCTACAAGACTCCATTTTGCTCTGACATACGTGGGGTCACCATGAAGCAGAATCAGCTTCATAACAACCATCTTTTGGGACCCAACCCTGGTTCTGCCAACTTGTTTCTTGGGTCTGAACTTGATGCTTGCTCTGTCTGGTGAGTGTGGCTTTGGGCTTTGGGGCTCCTTGACCGTGGCTCACCCTGTTCATCCAGGGGCCAGTCCTGATATCAAAGACTCAGGCTTACCTCCCTCCGCCCTGTGTTTCTCCCATTAGAACAATGCTTCCAAGCTGCTTCTGGCCATCATGGAGAGCAGGCATGACAGTGAGAATGCCGAAAGGATCCTTTATAACATGAGGCCGAAAGAACTGGTAAGTTAGAGGACTCTCCCCCCTGAGGTTGTTACTGCCATGCTCCTGGGAGCAGAAAGTTCACTTCCACAGAGATTCTGAGAGTTAGGGGTATGATGAGAGCATTTAACTTGGGCTTCCCACAAGGCTAGTAAAGAGTAAGTGTGCTGTCCCCTCCCTTCGGCACTAGCCACCTGCTAGAACTGCCCTCCTACCCCTGGCTCTGGCCCATCCTGGGAGACAGTTATCAAGGGCGATGCCCGAGGCATTCAAGTCTGTGGCTGTGTTAGCTGTGTCTCCTCAGGCAGTCTCGTGAGCTTTCTAAATGGCACTCTCTCCTTATTGATAAAAAGAAGGTGATCATATGACCTAGTCAGGGAGCTGTTTGGGAGACTAGAGGAGATAGCCCTCTGCTGGCCCTGGGTAAAGGACCAGCTTATGCTAAACTCTCCAAGAAGTCCAACACCTTCTCTTCTGCTCCATTGCCACCTCGAGGTCCAGTGATACAGGCTTCAGATTTCTTCTAGGTGCCAACTGGGTGAGCAGCAAAAAGGGGGGTTGGGGGACTGGGTGCTGGAGAGTTTTATTTTTAAAGCACCCTTCTGTGTGTGTCTGCAGGGTGGCGTGGTTCTCAGGTGGGGAGGTAGGCTGTGAGCTGTGAGACAGGCGCCTATCAGAGACAGTGCAGTGAGCTGCGGACAGTGACATGCCACTTCTCTATTTGGACTTTTTTCCCAGACAAATCGTAACTGACAGACTTTGAAATGTCCCTGCCTCCCGTGACCCAAATGCTGACTTGGGCCCAGACTAAAGTACCTTTTCTTTTCTTGCCCCTGTAAATAAAGTGAGCAGCAGGCCCAGTTCTTCCCCTCTGAGTGAGAGCCGGCTTAGGATGGAAGTCCATGTTGACACAGTGGCTTCTGTAACAGTGCAGGGCGGTGGTGGAGGGGGAAGGTAAGGTAGTGAGTTCAGAGAGACCCCATTCAAGGTCCCCCAAATCAAGAGCAGGCCCCCCCCCCACTTCTTCTCCGGCCATTTTGACCCATCTTGAGTGGGGAGGCCAGCACCCAGCACTTGGGGTGCTACTGGTTCTCGGGGTGCCGTCTTGTGGTTAGAGGGCGAGCATCAGAG
The DNA here is from genome assembly GCA_004026705.1 of Nesogale talazaci. Taxonomy (NCBI): domain Eukaryota; kingdom Metazoa; phylum Chordata; class Mammalia; order Afrosoricida; family Tenrecidae; genus Nesogale; species Nesogale talazaci. The sequence continues at coordinate 40,869 of PVJH01011849.1, read as the reverse complement.
GGGCTCTGTGCAGCAAGCACATTGGCTAAGAACCCAACTAGGAGGCAAGCCCCAGGCACCTTGTTGTCTGTGTGGTTTGTGATCACAATTGACAGGATGCAGCATGGAGTGAACCATCCTATGCAGGGCCCGTGCCCGTGCCCACACGGACACATTGGCCCCTCTGCGCACACTCTAACTTGAGAAGTTGACTTGTGGGAAGGGGTGGGGGTGCGGGTGGGGCTGCTGAAAACAGTTACCATGCTAGGCTGCTAACTAAAAACAAAAAAACAGACCCCCTGCCGTGGAGTTGATTCTGACTCATAGGGACCCACCTCAGAAACCCCTGCAAGGGCTCTCCTCTGTGCTATGGGGCCACCCACTCACAGGCACCTGGAGAGATGGGGTCTACTTCCCCAGAGCAGAGCAGGGCAGACCCTGCACAGCACATTTCTGCCCGGAGGCGTGTGGGGTCCCCAGGAGTCAGAGCCCAGCACCGACTGCCTGCCGCTGACTGGCAGGGATGATAAAACCATCTGGGCCCCCACAATAATGCCGGGATGCCTTTGACTCATCAAAGGAAAATGCCTTTTTAGTACAAGTTTGGGATGGGAGATGCTTCTCCTTAATTTTTGAATAATGAAATATTGACTGATCTGTTCATTTGGTGCAAAGAGGAGGAGACTTCAGAACGTTTGTGGGGAAATGTAGTAAATAGATCGTGGGCTTTGCCCATGAACTCTTTGAAGCCCCTTTGTAAATGCCCACGGAGGCCTGCTGACATACCGGCTTACACGTGAGGCTACTGCCCACAAAGGCAGCAGTCTGAAACCACCAGCTGCTCTCCGGAAGAGAGATGAGGCTTTCTACTCCCCTGCAGATTTAATCTCAGAAACACACAGGGCAGCTCCTCTCTGTTGACTCAGAGTTAGTGGGTTTAGGTAGATTTAGTTGGACTTGGCTTGGCTTGACTTTGTACTGCTTGAGACCCAACTTTGGGCTGGACACTAGGAAGGGGTGCAGAAATGAGCAGGGAGTCCTGGGAGTACATGAGTCTAGAAAACCCCCAAAGAAAGTGCTATAAAAATAAGACTAGCTATGAAGGGATATTGGGTAGCACTGGGACTTGGCACAAGACTAGCAGTGTTCCCTGACCCCGCTCAGTCCCTTTCCTAATTCACAAACACTGGGACGAGCGCTCCCTCATCAAAGTTACCTCATCTGAGCAAAGGGACATTCAGACAGTTATCGAAAATGAACGCAGTGTGCATCACACAGTAAATGTTCAGTGAACGTTACTGGTTCCAGCATTCTTTTACCTCTTGTTATCCAAGAAATAGTGTTGCCAGCAGTTTCCCAGGGCCCTTGACACAGAAGAACTCCCCAGCTAGTGGGCAGCTAGTGGGAAGAACTAGAAGAGCAAGGGGAAAAAAATCGGAAGTTGTGCCACATTGTAGTGTTTGAAGGTGCTTTTAGAGCCAGTGTCGCCTCTCCCAAGTGGAAGCGGATGAGTCAGCCACTGGGGGTCTAGGAAGATTGGGTGAGTTTGATGTCTCGTATCCGTGGAGGTTGATTGGTAGCCACTGCCTGCAAGCATGTGGAGTAAGATTCTGGGCCTAGCACTGCACTCCAAGGGTCGTGTCTGCCTCGGGAGAGGAGACAGAGGGTGGGGCTTGCATCCCACTAGTTGGCTCTTCCTTGAAACAGGAGTTGTGTGCGGTTGACTTTTCTTACAGGTGGAAGTGATCAAGAAGGCCTACATGCAGGGTGAAGTGGAATTTGAGGATGGAGAAAATGGCGAGGAAGGAGCTGCCTCCCCCCGGAACGTGGGACACAACATCTACATATTAGCTCATCAGGTCTGGCCTCTTCCTGACCCCCCCCCCCCCAGGCTTCATTGACCGCCAGTGCCCGCTTCCCCCATGGGTGCACCATGAAGCCTGCTTTTCTCTTTGGAGTTGAACCCAGGGCTGTTTGCAGGTACAGATGGCCATCCGAGATGCTGCGTTCCAGGACTGCACATTTTTGTCCATCGTAAAGCCACACCCTTGGAAATCCCCATGTTTCTGAAAGCCACTCAGCCGCCATGGAGCAGGGACACTTAGATAATCACTTACGGCTTGTCTGAAGTCAACTGAAAGGCATCTTGGGCTTTTCATAAATATTGATGAGCGAGCTTAGTAATCTAGAGAAGTAAACGCCAGCTTCCTTGCTATCACATTTGGAGATCTTGGGAACTTGTCATTAAGGCTGCTTTTTGTTGGCTTTTAGGGGATGTCGTAATCTTTTGTGCCCTGGCACAAAATGCCATGTTTCGTAATGTTCTTCTCAAATGGCTTGACTTTTGAAAAGACTTCCTCTTTCTGGAGGTTCATTCTCCTTTTTCTGATTTGCATGGGAGCCTCTCCCTCCTTTAGAGGCTTTTTTCCCCCCTTCCTGTCCCTTCTCCCTCTGCTTTTCATTTCTTGGGGTTTTGTTTTTGTTTTTTAACTTCGTCTTAGACTCAGCTACAGGAATTGTACATAAAGCCGGGGTCCTGAAATTTGCTCTGTAGTCACTGGGTGCTGCACAGCTTAATATGGTCCTGCTCACCAACAGGCTAGAGTTCAAATCCACCCAGCCATGCCTCTAAATAAGGGCCTGGCGATCAACTTCTGAGAAATTGTCCATGGAAAACCCTGTGGAGCCCAGTTCTACAAGGACCCACACAGAGTCACTATGTATCTACTTGATGCTTGGATTGGGGGTGGGGGTGGTTAATTATTGGCCCTGAGGTCGATAGCTCTTGCTATAATGGATGGCTGAAGATTATATAACTGTTTCCTACCCCTCCATTCCCACCATCTGGCCAGTGGAAAGGGCTTCCAAACACGCCGAGCAAGGCTGGAGGGGCTGAACTGGAAATCCCATTGATAGCTTTCCAGCCTGGCTAAAGAAACCAGGGGCCCGTAGGGGCTGGTGTGATATGAACTCTCCAGGCTGGTCAGCCAAGCTGCAAGAGTAACTGTACAGTGCACTGTGATCGTGGCTAGCAGCCTCGTGGGCCCCTTTGCATGCCCCTCTATTGGATAGTGCATATCCATTGGAAAGGAGCTGTGTGTTCCTATTGCCAAGAGACAGCTAAGGCTCCCCCCCCACCCCCGTTTTCTGTTCTTGGGTTCCAGTTGGCTCGACATAACAAAGAGCTCCAGACGATGCTGAAGCCTGGCGGGCAGGTGGATGGAGACGAAGCTCTGGAGTTCTACGCCAAGCACACAGCCCAGATAGAGGTAAAAAAAACAAAAAAAAGCACAGATGGGGCTGGGTGGCAAGCAGAAGACTTTGGAATGCAACTGTTGGGATCTCAGTGTGCATTGTGGCTGCAGCCATGGCCCCATTCAGCAGGTCAGGCAAAGTCTAAGGGTCTGTGTGGATGCTTACTGTCCAGTGACGTCCAAGAGGACAGTGGTGATGGCCGTGTTGGGCCCCAGGCAGGGCAGATGTGCAGCAGACCGCCCACCTGGCAGAGGTTGATCAGGCCACGGAGGCCAGAGGGGTGATTAAAAACGAATCCTGCTCCTGGAGGACTGGTCAGATGAAAATGCAAATAAACACAGTCCTGCAGGAAAAGTCAGGCTTGACCAGGCAGGGCGTGGTGGAAAAAGCTCTCCAGCCATGTTGAGTGACACAAGGGGCAGCCCTGGCAGGGGTTGCTGGCAGGTGAGAGAGAGAAGATACGGCCCTTGTGACTGGAGTTGAGTGAGCACATTCTAGAAACAAGAGGTGTGCAGGTCCAGAATCTTGCTCTGACGTTTTAGACCCAATGTACCCGGCGTCTTGAAAGCTGCCACCTTAGGTGCGTAGCCCAGTACCAGCGGGAGCTTTTGGAGTTTGACGAGGGAGTCCTGTACCCTGAAGAAGGTGCTCATCCTGAGTGCAGTCAGTGGTGGTGTGTCCACTCTGCAGGCAAGGGAGGGAGGGAAAAGGCTCAGAGACGTTGTCCTTGATGCGCAGCAGGGATTTGAGCTAAGGCTGTCCTGTGCCAAGGACCCATTGGTTTGTTTTCCATGGCCAGTAGCCTCCCTCAAGATGCAAAGAACCCCAGACTACTTTCTCTCTCGTGGCTGGGAGGAGTGGTTTTCCTTATTTGGGGGTGTGATGAAATATATAAGGACAACATCTACATGGGAACAAAATTTTTTCAAGGAGTAGCAAACTCCTCTGGGTATTTTCAAGGATATATATTTTTTACCTGCTATCTCCAGTCTCTGGACCACCCATCTTGACGAAATAGACTAATGTATGGTATGTGTGAGTATGTAATCAGGGTGGTTTTTTTTCATTGACTGGACACTCAACAGAAGGGGCAGCCCTGTCCTCTGGAGCCCTCTAAGGACACACTTGAGGTGCTTCTGTTGAGAATGCCAGAGGAAAGGGGAACCCTGGAGATCATTTCATTGACCTTGTGGGGTCCACTGAGGAGAAAACTGAAGCTTGATCAGGTGGAGAGATATGAATCAGGTCAACCAGCCAGTGAGAGGTAGGAGAAGGGACTGGAAGATGATCGTCTGATTCCCCAGCTCAGTGTAATGAGAAACAGGTAAGATAGGCAGTGAGTGGGAGAACGGGCTGGGCATGGTGGCCCGAGATCACCAATGCTGTCCGTGCCCAAGCACCCATCACTTCAAGTATCCAAGGAAAAACCCAGGAAAGCTTTATTGCAACTGAAGCTCTACTAACAGACCTGGTGTCTTTACTGGAGGGAGTGAGGCTGCATAGCCGTGGGGTCTCCAACTCATGCCTACCAGAAGATTTGTCTCCTCTTCCTTTGCCTCCTGAACGCAGACCCACGTCTCAAATTGCAGCCCTTCCATTGAAGGGAGGTTGCAGAGTAGGCAGGCTCTGTCTTGGTAGCTTGGGAGGGTGGAGTTGGTTCAGAGGCTGTGGGTATGTCAGTTAGCGACTGGTTCATGGGCGGTGTCTGGCCGCCCTCACCCCCTACACATGCACACCCACTCCAGTTCACTGAGGTTGTGTTTGGTTATGAGCCACAATGATCAATATTATAATTAAGCCTCGTGTAACCTCTCTCCAGCTATAGGTGGGAACTACTGGTCTCAAGACCGCACCTCAGGGAATTAGGATGCCAGGGCTGGGGGAACCTATCTTACCTCTGGGAACGTCTCCCACACCAGTTGGACTCACCTTGCGTGCTATGCTCGTGAACACAGGTATTGAGAGAGCGAGAACCAGCTCTTCTTGTAGAAGGGGGTGTCACCGGGCCTCACCCGGCATCTCTGGCCCCTGAGAAGGAAGAAGAAAGAAAACCATGCCCTCATTGTACGTTAGCTTTGGCCCTTTTGAAAGCTCTTCCCTCGACGACGATGCCTTAATACAGCACCTGAGAATTTGGACCTTGCAGACCAGACTGCCTTCTTATTAGGGAATGAGCCTGGGATGAGCATGGGAAAGCCTGTGAGGTGTTCATCCCAAGGACCCATCAAAGTCCAGTTAGAGAACACTGCTGTGGAAGAGTGCATGGAGCATGTTGGCGCAAGTACCTCACCTTTTAGAGGTGATGAGAAACAAAAGGAGAGGGTTACGGTCACTGCATCAGCTGAAATTCTCAGGTCTATCGTTCTTATCTAGAAACAGATGACCTCATTCATGGATGAGAAACAAAGATCTTAGATAGATTTGCACCGCAGCCTAGATCAGTGTGGTCTAATTTGGTAGCCACTAACCATGTGGGGCTTTTTACATTAAACTGCACAAAGGTAACTGCTTGGTTCACGGGTCATAGCTAGTCGTATGGCAGTACTCAGTGGCTAGTGGGTCTGGGGGCTATCACATCTCAGATACCTCAGACGTTCATGGCAGAAAGTGTGATTGCACAACGTGGCTTACTGTCTCATCTAAATGGGGTCACAAGAGCAGTTTAGATGACACCAGATTTTTTTTTTTTAAATAGCCATAGTGAAACGAATGGTTTGAGGTCAGGGAAACACTCTGTTAGACTTACCCAAACCATTTTTTCACATATATCGAAGAGCCCAGTGTGAGGTTATCTAAGAATCCGAGATCTCCGCAGCTCGTCTGTTTCCTACACAGCTTTCCCATGCCCTGTGGACACAGGGAACACTTTCCTGACGATGATGGTTGACTCTCCTCCGTCTCCCACTCCAGATTGTCCGATTAGACCGAACGATGGAGCAGATCGTGTTCCCGGTGCCCAGCATATGTGAGTTCCTGACCAAAGAGTCAAAGCTACGGATATACTACACGACAGAGAGGGACGAGCAGGGCAGCAAAATCAACGACTTCTTCCTGCGGTCCGAGGACCTGTTCAATGAGATGAACTGGCAAAAGAAACTGCGAGGTGGGTCGAGGGGCCACTGCTGTCCTGGTATGCTAAGCCAGGGCACGGCTGGTGGAGTGGTGACTTCGCATTTCGACCAACCAGGAAGCTCTGACCATGCTAGAGCAGCGGTTAGCAACCTGTGGGTCTCAACCCCTTTGGGGCGGGGGGTGGTCAAATGACCACTTCACAGGGGTCACCCGATTCATAACTGTAGTAAAATTACAGTTAGGATGTAGCAATGAAAATCATTTTATGGTTGAAGAGGTCACCACCACCTGAGGAACCGTATGTGTTAAAGGGTCTCGGCATGAGGAAGGTTGAGAACCACTGCCCTAGGGCTTGCCCAGCAGAGTCTAGCACAAGGCTGCAACTCTTTGGAGTCCCTTCATGCAGCAATCGACTTGAGTGGCTTTGATAAAAAGATTGTCGGAGGGCAAGGACAGACAAGGCGAGGGGAGGCCAGGCCCTTGAACTCATAGATTGATGCCCTTGACCAGGGAGTGCATACGCACCATTGCTTGGTTCCCAGCACACCTGCTTGGGAGGCTCAGCTATTTCCTCTTTGAGGGGGCTCTCGGCTTTTAGACTCTGGCTTCATTTTATAGGCGGCTGCCTCGTTTGCCATGTAAGCTGCATTGGTTCACCAACGCGTGCGTTGAGCAGCCCAGGCAGCTGGGGTGAAATTCCTTGTCGATAACATGTTGATGGGGCTTCCCCAGAGGGCTTCTCAGCTCCTGCTTCTCATTAGGGTTTGAAGGGGATCCTTCAGTCCCAACAGGACACTTGACACCAGCTGTTGTGTTCAACTTACAAGGGTCGTAATTTATTGCTATCTGTTGGTCAGGAACCAGTTTTTTTTATGTGAAGTCCTGGATTCTGGCTGTGGCTGTGATGTTTCTCTACCCTTCGATAGTGGTGAGCGGGCTGGGGTAGTGGGGTGGGTGGTGGGCCAGAGAGCAGGATTGAAAGCCCATTTCTAGAAGCTTCTGCCTTCTCCATGAGTGCACCCAGCAGGGGCAGGTCAGCCTCTGTGAAGCGTCTTGTATTTCAATGATCCCTGGTGATGCAGTGGATAAAGTGCTCCATGACTAACCAGAAGGTGGGAGGTTTGAATCTGCCAGCCTCTGTGGGAGAGTGACAGTCATGTGCTCCTGCAAAGGTGACAGCCTTGGAAACCCGGTGAGGCAGTTCACCTCTGTCCTCTGGAGTCCCTCTGAGTTAGGATGGGTGACTTTGCTTTCCTTTGCCCTTCCTACTTCCTGCCAACCTGCTGCCTCTCAGGGTAAGTGGCAGAATCACATTTGCAAGAAGGCCTGTTCGTAGGCCAACTCCACCTCTGACCCACTTTCCATTCTCTTGGGTTCCTAAGGGACACCTCATTGACCAACACGTTTAAACATTGCCCACTGTCTTAATAGGTTAAATCCATTCCTCTCCTCTGCACTTAATGCCAGACAGATGCTGGAACAGAAGCTCCTGGTGCCCTCCTGGTGCAGTGGCCAGAAGCCTTAGTGTGCACGCCTACCCCACACACGGTGTCTTGGCAAACTCCTTTGGGCTTCATCCATGACTCCTCCAGTTCAGTATCCTCTTTTATATGTTGATTCCGGCCTTCATGGAGGTATTCCATAATTTCAGTTTGGAGGACTAAACCTGATTCACTTGTCTAGAACTTCATAAAATTAAGACTAAACCCTTTCCAGTGTTGGAGTCCACTAAGACTAATCAGGTGTGTTCTAGTTCACTGAGAATTGTGTTAGCATATATATGACATATGTGTGTGTATATATATAATACACACACGTGTGTGTGTGTGTGTGTGTGTGTATATATATATATATATATATATATATATATATATATATATAATTTGAGGAAGCGGTATATGAACCAAGAGAAAGAACCTCATCTGTGATGGTGAGGTGGAAATCTCATCTTCTTTCTTCTTGAGATATTCAAGAACCCTTGGATCCCAGAGCTGGGGCTTCTCTTCTGCCACTGGCACTATGGCCTTGGGCAAATGACTTAAACTTCCCTGAGGCACAAACCAAACCTACTTCGTCAAGTTGATTCCAACACATAGTGTTCCAATACAGGGTTGCTGAGGTGATAAATTTTATGGGCCCGGCAGCCTCGCCTTTCTCCTGTGGAGAAGCTGGTGAGCTGTGTCCCTGACCTTTCAGTTCACAGCCCCATGGCCACCAGGCAGTGCCTTCTTTGCCCTCACGTACAAAGTAGGGATCAACCAATCTGGGCAATCCAGTAGTGCCATCTTAGTTATTCCACATGCTGACACACACGACGGAGGTGTGCCACAGACCTCTTCTCCTGGCTGCACTTTATATTACATGTGTGCACACTAACATACACAGGCACATGTACATGCTTACGGCTTGATCACTAATACCTTCTTTTAGCTTTTTTCCCTGTAATTGTTTTTGTTTCATGTGAAGTTTAAACATAACTTTAGTTGTCAATGAAAAGATTTTAATTGGCCTCAAAGCTCTCCTGGGTAAGAGGAAAAGTGAAAATAATACTGAATTAGACATGGTTTGCATATAGGGAAGGAGGGACGGAATGTGCTTGCTAGATGTGCAATTGTAAGAAGGTGGATTTTACTCCTCTAAGTAGCTTACTGTATATGCTCAAGTATAAGTCGACTGGAATATCAGCCAAGGCACCTAATTTTACCACAATAACTGCATTAAAAATGTGCTCAGAAATTTGGCATATACACGAGTATTTATGACATTTATCTTCTTATAAGTCTGCATAAAAGACTGTGCTGGATATTTGTGCTGCTGCTGTGCTGTGTACCTGATGTATCACAGAAGGATTACCTGAGCTTTGACTTGAGCTGTAGCTACAGCTCGGAGAGCCAGTGGTCTGTGTACAAGTCATAGCACACCCCATTGTTGTGCGCCCCAGAAACCATTGCCTGCCTCCACTTGCATTATGTATGTGCACACGCACAGCATACACATGCTCATATACACACATGTCCATGCACGGCACAGGTGAGTACCATGTTCCACATTGGTACACACCTGTGCACATGTGCACTGCATGCACACACATGCATGTACATACCCACACGTGCACACATGCCACCACACATGTATACACACATTCCCCATGCAATATGTATGCACACATGCCTTTACATGTATGTTCACATATTTGTACATATATGCATAACCCACACGCTTTTTGCATATGCACCACACATGTATACACACACTGATATATGTACATGCACCCTTTACACTCTGTGTTTTCATGTCATCTCTCTGACCCTATTGACATCCTCTCCTCAAGATCCTAGCCCCTGTGAAGTGAACACACAGGGCCAGGAAGACATTGTTAGGTACAGGGGGGTTGGTCCCACTTTGTAACATAGTGATCACTGTGTGCAACATAGTGAAACACTGGCCAGTCTGTGCCATCCTCAGAATCTGTGCCCTGTCAGAACCATTGGGCCGATCCAGCTCTCTTATCAAGCGTCTTCTCCCTCATGAACCTTCCATTTGACCAAGTGTGACGTCCCATCCCAGGGAGCAGTTCCCCACTGTGACATTTCCAAAAGTACATGAAAGAGGAAATAGATGCAGAGTGGCATGTGCCAGTACTTTCTTGCCTGGGGTTTCCCCTCAAGATTATTGTAAGGGCCAAAAGGGAGCTTTTTTATACTGACTCAAAGGGAAATGGTGCCCCTGGGGAAGGAGACCTGGTGATCCACTTCCAAAGATCAGCCAATGAAAGCCCCATGGAATGCACAAACACATGGATCGCCATGAGTTAGAAGCATTTCAACAGTGACTGATGATTTAAGGAGAAAACTCGCTCTGAGGCACCATGGGATATTTGAGGAGGCATATGCTCTTATGCCTTCCTGTGCAATGTATGTGTTCACATAGGCATATTTTTAACTGGTTGCAATGCAGGACATTTGATGGCCGGGGCTGTAACTGAGTGCAGACACGGTGGACATGTGGGACAGCAAGGCCTCAGAGCACTGCTGGAAGGGTAGGGAGTACCTCGACAAGCATAAACCTCAGAGAATGGAGAAGGGGTGGGACATTAGCTCCTTATTGCTGCCGTCACAAATTTACTGACCTTACACAACTCATGTGGATTATGTTACAGCCCCAGAGGTCTGAAGTCTGCTGGGGCTCTCCCTGGGCTAATGTCACACTGTCAGCAGGGCTGCATTCTACCGGAAGTGCTGGAGGAAGAATATGTTTCTGTGTCTTTTCCAGCTTGTAGAGCACACCTGCAGCCCTTGACTTGCGGCCCAATCCTCCACCTACAGGATCAGCAGGAGAGGAAGCCTCACTGCCTTTTAGGGCCTTGTATTGGAAGCCACACACCATAATGTCTGCCACGTTCTATTTATTAGAAGCAGATTCTAAATCTGGTCCACGCTCACGGGGAAGGAAATGAAGCCCCACCTCTTGAAGGGAGGAAGGGCCAAGAATTTGTGGGCAAAAATTTTAATTACCACCAAAGGCATTACATGGAGGCACTGCAGGGTGCCAGGGACCCCCCTAGGGAGCAGGCCTGCTCTGCAGCACTTGGGGTCGCCAGGAGTCAGAGTGGACCCCATGGCAACACCGCCGAGAGACTGAGGCTGGGAGTCCCAGCATGCCCGTCACCCAGCCCCCATCAGCAGCAACTTCCAGTTTCTGTTTTTATTCGTCAATATCCTTTTTTTCCCTTTAATATTCTTTAAGAGTTTTATTTGCATGCAATTCACATGTAATACAACTCAATAGTTTAGTAGCATCAAGAAGACACAATCATTACTACAATAGGAGGGGTTGGGTTAGGTTTTTTTGGGGGCCTCTCATAGATGTCTTAATTCTCTTTAATTTATTTATTTTTTAATCATTTTATTGGGGGCTCATGCAACTTTTATCACGATCAATACATAACATCCATTGTCTGAAGACCACATTTGTACACTTGTTGCCATCATCATTCTCAAAACATCCTCCTTCTTCTTAGGTCCTTTGTATCCTTAGGTCCTTAGCTCCCCATATTCCCCCTTCCTCCCCACTCCTGCTCCCTCATGAACCCTTAATAATTTACAAATTATCATTGTTTTTTCATATTGTACACTGTCCGATGTGTCCCTTCACCCACTTCCCTGTTGTCTGTACCCCAGAAAGGACGTTATATGTATAGCCCTGCATTTGGTTCCCCCTTTCTACTCCACCTTCCCTCCACTACCAGTATTACCACTCTCACCACTGGTCCTGCAGGGTTCTTTTGGCCTGAATTCCCCATGTTTCTGACTCGAGTGTACATCCCTTGGTCTAGCTGGATTTGTAAGGTAGAATTGGGATCATGATAGTGGGTGGGAGGAAGCATTTAAGAGCTAGAGGAATGTTGCATATTTCATTATTGCTACACTGTACCTTGACTGGCTCATCTCCTCCCTGCGACCCCTCTGTAAGGGGATGTCGCTTCACCTACCGATGGGCTTTGGGTCCCCAATCTGTACTCTCCCTCATTTATAATGATATAATTTCTAGTTCTTTGATGCCTGATACTGCATCCGTTGGACACCTCGTGGTCACACAAGCTGGTGTACTTCTTCCATGTGGGCTTTGTTGCTTCGGAGGGATATGGCCAATTGTTTACTTTCCCTTCATTTCTTCTGTCCTCTTCTGACCATCTTCATACTTGGTCAGATGTGTGCTATGTATGGTCTCAGGAGAAAATGCCTTGTTTCTAGAAAAGCAGTTGTTTATAGAACAGAAGATTCACTGTCTTAAATTGGCTTCAGTCTTTCATTCACAACAAGTAAATGGCTAACTGCAGGTTGAGTGACTCCTGGTCAACTCCCGTGTGACGCTGGCATGAGTCTTCATCTTCATCCTTGTTGTTGGCAGGTAGCAAAGGTACTCACCTGGGCCATGCGATCCCCACAGCAGCTGCCCTCAGCTGGGCCTCGACTACTCTCCTTTCTAAAATGAGGGATTTTAAACTATTCAAGTTGCTCCTAGTTCTCCAGCGCTACGGTTCAGAGACATTGCCTGATACTAAGTACAAACACGAAACCAGCAATTATTCAATTACTGAGGGCTCTCATTGCACTATACCTTATTTGGGGAGGAAGCTTCCGAAGACTTGCCTGCAGCTATTGGCTTCATTATCGGGCCATTGGATTGCTTGTTGGCTGCTGTCCTAAAATGAAATGACTTCATTGGAAACAAGAAATGAGTCTAGAGATCCCTTCTCACGGACTCCCTTCTCTGGAGGGAGGGAGGGAAGAGAGGAGGGAGGGAGCGTTGAAAGAGGCTATCTCTTTGAAGCCTTGCCTCTGGCACCTCTGACGTAAAGCGTCACTATTAAGTGTAAGACCCCATGAAAAAACGAGTTCAGGAGAAAGGAACCCATCATTGCCCACAGGAAGGTGCTACCAGTGGTGGCATTCAAAGAATGTAGTAACCAATTTGTTGCCTAATGCCCTTCTAAATACAGATAGACCAAAAGGTAGGTTCATTATTTCATCATGATATCAACACTATTGTTGTGCAGATGAATATTAAAAAGGAAGGAAGGGATGTAAATGTGTGATTATTACCTAAGGTGCAGCTGCCCACGTTAGAGAGAACCCTGATTACATGTGCCATTTTCTTGCCAAACTCCACAAAAAAGTATTAGGTAATGATTCTGCCCAACCAGTGAATTGGCTGAATCCCACAACTGGTTGTGGCCACCTAGAATTTTGTGCGTCCCCCAAACTGAGTGTCCAGGGTGTGTGTCATCCCACTGGTAAGAATGAAGGCGGCCATCCATTCAGGAGTGTCTCTCACCCCTGTGTGTCAGTCAGCTTCAGGCAGACCTCCTCTCTCCGAGCCTTTGAAGGAGAGCTCCCCACTGTGGACTGCCCGCTCAGCTGCTCTCACTCTTAGCTCCCGCACCAAGAAAGTAGTGGTGGTTGACTCACTATCAGGAAGGGAATCCTTGCCATGGGTTCAGACACCAGTGACTCAGTGGATAATTCTCAGCACGGGGAAGTGGGGACATGGTACTGATCCCCGTCAACAGCCCAGATGGCCCAACTCTGAATACTGTGTCCCTCCACCTCCTCCCCTGACTTCTAGCTGAATTCTTGCACTTCTCTGGGCATATCATATGCGCCAAGAACCCTGAGGGGAACCAAGGATTCTTTGGTGGGTGAACTCTGGGCCACCCCTAGATTTCAGGCCTGATAGTGTTGACTAGGGCTTGGACTTTCTAGATGCACCAACTTTTCTACTTTCCCTTGCCCCCTCACAGCCCCAGTGTTCCAGGAAGTGTTCCAGTCAGAAACAAACTGATTTGCTGTCCTTAGGATCCTCTGAGTCAACTCCCAAACAAGTGATCCTTCTGAGTGTTGTGAAAGCTGGAAACAGGCGCGGACTTGTGGGGGAGCGCTGGGGGGAAGGTGGCGAGGCCTGCCTGGCGCATGACCTCACATAGCTGGCCTTTGTGTTCACAGCCCAGCCCGTGCTATACTGGTGCGCCCGCAACATGTCCTTCTGGAGCAGCATCTCCTTCAACCTGGCCGTCCTGATGAATTTGCTGGTGGCGTTTTTCTACCCCTTCAAAGGCATCCGAGGAGGTACCCTCTATCTGTGATTCCAGAGAAGTGATTAAAAGCAACAGAGTCCCAAAGTGGTACAGTTCATTAAGCATGTGACCACTAACCCAAAGGTTGGCAGTTCAAACCCACCCAGAGGCATCTCAGAAGAAAGGCCCAATGATCCGCTCTGAAAAACCCAGCTGTTGGGAACTGTATGGAGCACAGGCCTCCCCTCAGAATCTGCCCCAGAGCCATTGTTTTGTTTTGTTAGAAGCAAGAGATAAATTACTAATCCTGTTTGGTCACTGGTACAGTGTCTAGGAGCCTGATAACTCAGTTTCAGGAAATGTAACTCAAAATAATAATAAGACTAAATAGAAGTAAGCATGCTGTCTTGGCCAGCCCCTGCTTTTATTATATATTAGGAAACGAGACCTCAGAGAGGTTGAGAGATTTGATCAAAGTCACACAGCGAGGGAGGGCAGTGCTAACCCTAGATATCAATATGTTGATACGTAGTCCCGTTGATTTTTTTCCACCCCACACCATACTTCTAGAACTGATTAAAGACTGAAGTGTTGGTGGGAAACTTCTGGATATGGATACTTAAACTTCTGGATATGAATACTTAATGAAGAGTGGGGCCAGGTGGGATTTGAAGGGCTACTGGCAAGGGACACTTGTCTTGTGTCCACATAATGGCACAGTATGTTCTCAGGACCCTGTGGGCTTCTTCACTCCTCCTCTCCTTCCAGTCAGCTGGGTTCACCTCCCCAGAGCGCTGAGAAAAGGCAAACCGTGTAGGGGGGCCAGGCCTCAGTTTCAGGGCATTCTGGATGACTTTTACTCTTTAGCTTTTGGGGGGACAGACATTGAAAGTTCTTCCCCTGTGATACAAGGGGTCTTCGAAAAGTAGTGGAGAAATTCCACATTTGTTTTAATCCCATTTCCCATGAACCTTTTGAAGCCTCTCGTGTATTCTTAGTCCCGTCTCTGTCACACACCACATTCTCCTGAGAGGTGCACATTTCAGTTAATTTTTTCATCAGATCAGCTCATGTAAGTGCCCCTGCCGGGAGCTATCTTCTATGGAATCGATCTTGGGAAGGAGAACCCTAAGTCAGATACAGAGCAAGTTGGAGGAGCAACAATTTCTAGGCTCACTTCTGGATGATTCCGGCCAGCTGTGCATCTGTCATAAAAGTATATCAAAGAGGGATTTGACATCCTACATTATATGTGACAAGTGAACCGGGGTCCTGAGGTGCTGAGAGTGTAAGGTGCCTGCCAGCCCAATCATGGATGCTGGGGCACATGCAGCAGTGCCACAGAAGAAAGGCCCAGGGCGTGGCTTCCTGACAGATGGGTGCCACAGAAACCCTGTGTAGCACTTCTCCTCCTTGGCCAGCCCTGTAAACACGGGGTCACGGGAGTTGGGGTCAGCTCAATGGTAGCAGTCTGATTTGGTGTTGGCCCTTCTCTTCAACACCGGAGAAGCTAGAGAGCTTTTCTTAACACTTAGGT
This sequence comes from Nesogale talazaci, assembly GCA_004026705.1. NCBI lineage: Eukaryota > Metazoa > Chordata > Mammalia > Afrosoricida > Tenrecidae > Nesogale > Nesogale talazaci. Next base: position 25,450 of record PVJH01011849.1, on the reverse strand, counting down.
AACATGGAGTGTTCAATTTGAACTTTTCCTCTAAAAATACTACCTACACACAAGACCCACAGGCCTTTGCCTTTGCTGTGACCTGTCAGGAATCACATGTGTCCCTGTCTGAAAAGAATTGGCAAGTCTACAGACCCGGAGGGCTTCTCTGAAGGGAAATATGACTTACCTAGACTGCCAGGGAGTGGGGTATGACAGATGCCCAAGTCTCTTTGCACCTCAGAGAAGTTACTGTTGTGCATCATGGCAGATTATTCACCTATAACTTGGGATGTGACTTCATTTGTTCTCAGTTTCATAAAAGTTATTCAAAATGTTGGCTTTCCTTACACACCTCCACCATTTTCTCAACTAGTCACTGGTGGTAGTCCTCAGCCAGAGGGTGGGGACAATGAATGGGCTGCTCCCTACTCTAGAAATACAGTATAGCAAGACTATGGGACTCTCGGAGACTTGGTGTCCTGACTTGGCTCTGCCATGACTTTGTCATGAGGCCACTTAATTAAGTCCTTGTTGTCCTCTGGAATCAGAGGTGCTGACACCAAACCCAGTGGTTGGGGAACATTAATGGGGGGTTGAAAGACTCTTAGAGATGTCAGGGAAAAGGAGTTCCAAATCAATTACGATCTTTGAGACTTCTGTTTCTTGCCATCAGAGCTTGAGAATCTTTGGATGATGTGATTGTAAAGGGTCCTCCTCCCAACTCTAAAGAAGTATGTTCCAAATTGGGCATCAATTCTGCCTAAGGTTTCATCTTTTGGACACATTGACCAAGGCACTTTATGATGGTGGATTAATCCAAAAAGGATAGTTACATCTTTCTTATCAGAGGAAAAGGAGGCGGATCTGACCTCCGGGAGCATTTTCACTGATTGTGCCTGAGATGTCTCCGACAAATCAGTTTACTCTCAGAGGAATTGTAGTTCTTGTTCAGAATGTGCTGAGGAAGCCTCTTACACACACTGCCCGTGAGGAGGCTTGCCTTAGCCCCGCTTAGAAGCACGATCTTCTTGCTGTTGTTCTTAGGTAACACTGAGTCAGCGCTAACTCATAGGGAAACTCCAGAGCCAAACGCTCCCCATCCTCACAGTCGTCCTTGTGTTTGAGCCCCTTGTTGGTGCCACTGTCACAATCCATCTCATTGAGCACCTTCTTCTTCATTATCCCTCTCCAGGGATGATGCTCTTCTCCAGGGACTGCTTATCCAAAATATTTCTTTGGGGTCACTATTTTGTTCTGTTGAATCCTGAAAACAGGATTTTCAAACGCTCACCTTGAAGGTGTGCATGACCATGTTATGTGTTCTGATGAGACGGTAGCTTACAAGACTGTGGCTTCAAGAAAACTGGTGGCCTTAAAAGCTCATTTTCTTCCTTGATTTCAAAGCAAACGAATCACACAGCCTTTCAGGGACATAAGACTTAGCACAGCTTTAGATGGCTTGCTATAAGCCTGCTATGATAATTAAATTAGAAAATATAGCACAACTTTTTAAGCTTTTTGTTGCTGAAATTTTCAAATAACCACTCAGAGAGAACAGTATAGTGACTTGTCATATACCTACCTACATTATCAACATTTTTCCAGTTTTCTCAGAAATATTTTTAGCTATTCTAGACCTCGTGGAGTTTTTTGCTTATAAACATTTTAGTGTGCAGTTTTAATTTACATGGATATTATATGCATGATATATAATACATATACAGTTTATACATATATATTCTATGTCATTAGCATATCTAACAGTAAACTTTGTCCAGATTTAGATTTTACCATTGTCACAAAGATATCTTTGTAGAGTTGCTGTGTTCTGGTTTGTTTGGAAATCTAGTGCTATTTTTTAACATGTGTTTCTAGTGGGAACACAGAAGACTTTACATTGACCCCTTCAGGATTTGGATGAGTTTATTGTACTGGTCAGGTTTATTATACCAAGCTGGTGATCAAGAAGGTAAGAAAAATGAAAAGCCACAAGCTGAGAGAAAATATTTACCCCAAAATACGTATAACAAAAGGATCGGTCAGGGAGGAAAGGTAGAAGGTTTTAGAACCAAGTACCTCTCTGCTCTAACTCTGGAAATAGTCTGGCCCATTCTTGTGACAGTGAACTCTAGAAAGCTTTACTTTTGCTTTTTTAAAAAAAGGAATAAGAACCCTTACCACTCACTAATAAAGAGTCATCAATTTAAAACAGTGGTCAAAAGATTTGAACAGACATTTCACAAAATAATACTTACAAATGGCTAGCATGCATTCGAATATGAAAAGATACGCTACCTCACTAGTTATCAAGGAAACGCAAATTAAAAACACCATGACATACCTCTCCAGTATAGAATACCTAGAGGTCCAAAGTCTGACAATGTCAAACATTTGTGAGGATTTAGAGTCACCAGAAATCGCTTTTGGAAAACTATGGTAACGTCCAAAACAGTAACATATATTTGTCTCTGCCATGGAGTCCATTCGGATGCATGGTGAGCGACCCGATAGCATAGGGTAAAACCGCCTCTGTGGGTTTCCACGACTGCAGCTCTGCAGGAGTAGAGAGCCCCATCCTTCTCCAGCCAAGTGACTGGTGGTTTTGAACTGCTGGCTCTGTGGTTGGTAGCCCAAGGCATAATCCACTACGTTACCAGGGCCATGTGTTCAAGAAAATGAAAGCCGGTTCTCTTTAAAGATTTGTACTTGCATGCTCCTGCAGTGCTAGACTTATATGATGACTCCAGATTAGAAGTCATCCAGAAGCATGTAACTTGATGAATGGTCACTTCAATTGTAGTGCATCCACACGCTAGAATGTTATTCAGTGAAAACAAAGGACTGCTGCATGCCATAATCGAGTGACCCCTCCAAATCATGATGCAAAGCAAGAAGTCAAACATGTCCCCCATTTTAATGTTCCCCCAATTCTAGAAAATGAAAAACTGTAGTGTCAGAAAGGCATCAGTGTGTGCCCAAGACTGGGGGTAGGACAAGCAGATCAACCAGCAATTGGCCTAAGGAAACTTCTTAGGGTGCCACAATGTTCTGTATCTTGAGTGTAGTGGTATAAACAGCCAAATTTATAAAGCTTACACTTAGAATGAGTCTATTTTACACTTGATCTTAGGCAAAAGGCTGAGAAGTGATGGGTGGATTTTTGGGAGGTCTTAACCTCAACTATGGAGCTAAATTACTCTGGTCATTAGCCGTGCTACCTAGAGTGGTTTCTGTAACCTGAGACTCCATTTCCTCTCAACAGAGAGGATTAAACAAAGGATAACTGATGTCACAGGTCTCCTGCAGGTCGGACCCTGGTTAAATGTACAGGGAAGGCACCTGTGCCTTCAACATCTTCCCCAAACCCTGAGAAACAGCCGCTTTCAGGGCCCATTTTTAGGTCAGTTTTCCTTTTGATTAATATCAAAAGGGAAGAGGCTACATCAACAGTTGGGCCCTGAGCAGCAGTTTTTAAAGAAAAACTCAGTCTTGGCAAGTTTGTACTAACTGAACGAGGGCAGCCAGCAAATGTGTGGAAGGGCTGTAACCTGTAAGGTTCTCAGAAATGCCTTTCTTGTCTCCTGGGCAGTGCTATACTTCCAGCAGTTCTGAAGACATGAAACTCCTTCATATAAGTGTCCTTAACCATGCAGTGCTGCTTGTTTACATCTGAAGGAGACTCAAAATGTGAGAGCATTTGAAATAGGAGTGTGTTTTTTTTAATGAGTGTTTTACAGAACTGTATTTTTAGCCATGTTGGCTCATGTTATATAACCAAGCCGTCTCGTGGGACACCCTAAATAGAACTTGCACTAGCAAGAGATGACAAACACTGGTATAAACACTTTGACTACAAGGATAATCTAAATGTGGGATGATGCTAATGATACGGAAGTTGCCTTCCTCCTTTTCCTTGAAGAAATCTGATTCAGATGGGGGACCTGAAATTTTCCTTTGAGAGCTTTTAATGACAATTAGAAACTTGGGCCCCCTGGTTGCCTATCCCAAGAGAGAAACATGACACATATTTGATTTTTTTAATTTGTTGAACAAGTATTTGGTAAGTGCTTAATGAGTGTCAAGTATTTCCCTCTGGGAACTGGGAGAGCAGGGATCACTAGAGTACAGTATCATATCGGGGAGATTCAGGGGTGGTGACTCAGTCATTGAATTGTCACTTTGCATGCAGATTCTCAGGCCCGTTTCCCAGCCAGGGCACCTCACCTGCAGCCAGTACCCCCCTGGCAGGGGAGACTTGTGTGTTCTCTGATGCAGAGCACATCCTCCAGAGCCTTATGTTAAAGGGGACCAGAGAACTCAAGGGCTGCTTGAAACAACCACAATAAAACAAAATCAGCCAGTGAAGCCCTATGGAGACAACAATCTGATCCCTTGGGGTGTGGGGGCTTCATGAACCAGGGCTGTCCTTATGACAGTGGGCAGCTTCTGACACCCAGGGAGTGTGAGGAATACCGAAGTGGGGGGAGCTGTAGGCACATCTTCCTGAGGAAGAGAACCAGAAGGCTCCATAAGAGAGGCAAGACTAGGCCTGAGAAGAGTAGGAAGAAGGAACCTGTGTGAAGATAGGGGGTAAGAAAAAATTGGCTATGTCTGAAGCAGAGAATTGTTTCTCAATTGTAAATATAAAATGCATAGGTCAGAAATCACTTGCCATTTTAACAGTCTTCACTTGTCCATTGAATACATCCATCATGTCATTGATCCAACATAAGTCTTCCCAGATTTTGCTATCACCCTTATCAGAGGCCACTGTCCTGTAAGCAGTATTTCCTTCTCTCTCTCCCTCTTGCCAGCTCCTGAGAGTCATTGATAAACTGACATTTGTGTAGCTGTCTATACTAAGCATTTCATACACTAACTATCCTTTGGTGTTTGATGTGTTTCACACAGCATAATCACTTCATGCCATAGCGTGCAGCATGCCTTCAGTTCTCTTTGTAATATTCCAATGTGTGGATGTGCCAGTAGGAACCTTGGTGGCATAATGGGTTACAAGTTGTACTACCAGGGTCAACAGTTCAAAACTATGTAACACCCCTTAGAAGAAAGGTGAAGCTTTCTGTTCCTGTCAATATTTCCAGCTTCAGAAACCCACGGGTGAAGTTCTGCTCAGTCCTATAGGGTCACTGCAAGTCAAAACCAACTGAGCAGCAGTGAGAGGGCATCTTATCACATGCTGCTTAGACATTCCTGTATTTGAGGCCAAGAAGCTGAGATGTGACTGATACAGGTGGTTGGAGCAGGTATAATGAAGCCAATTTTGATCTGTCACCTCTCCTGCGTGAAAGTCCTAATCTGTGAGGGACCGACCTTGTCTTTCCAGGAACTCTGGAGCCGCACTTGTCGGGCCTGCTATGGACAGCCATGCTTATCTCGTTGGCCATTGTCATTGCCTTGCCCAAGCCCCATGGCATCCGGGCGCTGATTGCTTCCACAATCCTTCGGTTGATCTTTTCAGTTGGGTTACAACCCACGCTATTTCTTCTGGGAGCTTTCAATGTAAGTATGAATCTCTTCTTAGACAATTCTGTGTGTGTGTGTGTGTGTGTGTGTGTGTGTCTTTATAGGCCAAGAGGAATGAATGCCTTCCTTTCTGGTTCCTTTAACCTTGGCTTGGACTTTCCCCATAGGGGAAAGAAGAATGTTTTTGGGGTGGCGGAGGGGGGGGATGTTAACTCATAAAATAGCAATACCAGGAGAGCTTCTCCTGATATCACAGAGTTCTGAAAGCATTGTATGGACATAAAACATCTCATTTTTTAGGGTATTCCTCTCTCAAAAGTCAGGCAGGAGTAGGAATAGTAGTTGACATTAAAATCAGTTTTACTAATCTGTTCAAAAGTTTTGGGGGACGAGTGGTTTAACCGAGAAGTGTAATTATCAAATATTAACTCAGTACTCACTTCTGGTAAAGACCACGTTGACAAGAGAGGCAAGGGAAGAACGATTGTTTCAAAGGCAGAGCTGGGTGGGCAGTCAGGGACGGAAGAGGGAGAGTTGTTTATGGAGCTGGTGGTAATATTTGACAATCCTTGGTGATGTGAGGAATAGAGCCAGTTGCAAGTATAGAAGGATTCCTGGGAAGTGGAGACAGCTGATAGGGAACCAGAAATTGGAGAGATTTCCTGGTGACCGATGAGAAAATTTGATGCATCTAAAAATGCCTTCCAGTGGTTCCTACCATGAACATGTAAGGAAGCTGAGATCACTGTGCAAAAATGGAAATTGTCTTGCAAAATAAGGTGAATAATAATCCAGTGCCTCACTGTGAGTATTCAACTATCAAGACAAGCAGGATTTCAGAGAAGAGACTGATTCAAACCAACATGCTCAGGGAGGTGGAGATGGAGTTAACTTTATGGCTTAACGAGCACCAAGACCCAGGCCAGGAAGTGGGGATCAGCAAGAGTCTTTTGCTACCAGTTCTGGAAGCCAGAGCTGAGCTGCAGGGAGCCCCGGATGTTGCCCAGGCCCCAGAAAGAGTGGAGTGTCACCTCCTTTGTGTTTGAGGCAGGGATGTGGTGAGTCCTGATCCTGTGTAAGAAACCCAGGGCACTGAATTTTAGGCTAAAACAAAGGACTTTGAGCCTACAGAGTAGTGTTTCCAAAGCTAAAAAGTGGTTGGTGGAATGAGGGTTCTGGGTTCAAATCCATTTGGGAAACACTGAGATCAACAAAATGAAATTTTCCTCAGAGGACGGACTTAAAGTTTGTTAAAAAGACTGTATTGTGCTTGGACTCAGTTTGAGTCTTCCAGACAGGGCAACAACATATTTGTGTTTCCCATGTTTATTTAAAAATGAATGAACAGTCTCAGAATGAATAGAACATATCAGGAAAATGGGGGACTGCGGAAGGGCTCTAGTAGCTCATTTCAATTAACTCTAGTGAGACTGAGACTCGGTCACAGTGCAGACGGAGCTAAGTACAGATGTCACATGGCGGGAGATGGGGAGGAGGACTCCAGAAAGTTTATGGAAAAGTGAAATTAAAAGATATTGGGATTGTCCCATGAACTCTTTGAAGCTTCCTCTTTTTTTTTAAAACCCCACTCTTACAAAGGAAACAGTGTCATCGGGCAGATGAAAAAAAAAATGGCTTTGCTCAAGACTTTTCTTCCAGCAAATAAGGCACTACCTTATTTGCTTGAATGAGGAGGGCAGCAAAGATCACCCAAAATCTTAACAAGAGTGCCGCCAACCCTCATGAAGTCTTACAAAAAGATAACAGTTGGGGCGGGGGGTGACATTTATGTAAATCACTGATAGTGAGTTTGGGGTGACAAGTTGTTGATGTTGGTTCTGGTGTTTAGAAATGCATGACCAAAGAGATGCTGGGTTTGGAGGACTTGCGGAAGTATCACCTGCAGTGAGCAGAAGTTACTGACCAAGGAAATACAAAATAAACACAGAAAGATTCTTTTTGGGGGGGCGGGGTATCACTGCCCTCAGGTGGTGGGAGTAGGAGGCCCAGCCTTTGCTCCGCGGAGCTGGAATCGAACCTCCATCCCAGTGGGCCGCAGTCCCGCGCACAACCACTACGCCACCGGGGCTCAGCTGAAAGATTCTTAATCCTGATGTTGTCTTCTCTGGACTGCCCACTTCTTTTGTCGCATGGTGATCACACAGATAACCAGGGGCAAAATTCCATTTAGATGTATAACAACATAGCTGAGGGAGGAAGTTCAAACAGCTGTAATGAATAATTATTTAGAGGATATTAAAATATATATATATATATATATATATATATATATATATATATATATATATACTGCTGTTGTTGTCACTATCTCTAAGTCAATTCCAAAACCTAGTGACCCTATGCACAACAGAAGAGAACACACAGCCCAGTCCTGGGCCATCCTCTAAGTATGACGGCATTGGAGCCCCTTGTCATAGCCACCATGTCAACTCATTTCCTTGAGGGCCTTCCTCTTTATCTCTGTCCCTCAGCTTTACCGGGCACGATGTCCTCCTCCACGGATTGGTCTGTCCTGACAATCCGTCCAAAGTACGTGAGATGAAGTCTTGCCATCCTTGCCTCTAAGAAGCCTTCTGGCCATACTTCCAAGACAGAAATTAATAGTAATAATTATTATTTCAAGGGAATTTTAAAAAGAAACACACCATCTGTGTTATAAAAAGAGGAGTAACAGTAGCTAGAGATAGAGGCAGGAAGTTGGGCATCTGCGTGTATGAGAAGTAGGACATAGTAGAATCTTGTATCGGGGTAGCTAAGGGTTGGAAGAAGGATGGGGGGTGGGGTGGTTGGCTGTGCTTTTCTTCAGAAATGAGATGACCTGGTAGAAGAAAAAGAAGAAAGATTGCTGTCTTATCCTTACAGAAGTATTTAAAGACTTCCAGGACATCTTCAGTTGCAAAGTGGGATGGGAAGCCAGATGGAAGACTAGTCAGTCAGCCAGTAGGATGTGGACATGGTCCATTCAAACAAAGCACGGGAGATCCTTGCTGGTGATGCCTCCTCGGAGAAAACTCAGTCACCAGAAGAGAAGGGGACGCTAGTGAAGAGAACTGCTGTTTTCGTAAAGCAATAGACATCTGGTCATGTGTGAGGTCCTGTAATGTCAACCAAAGCATTGTCTTGGTGGTTGTTTGCATTAGAGCTCTGTCAACCCAGATCAACCCCAAATTTCCCATCTGCTGGATCGTCCTATATGGCCAAAGGTTAGGACTATGGAAGAGACAGGTGTGCTGAAGGTTTAGTTTGTCAAGAAAGCCAGACACTCTCCGTAGGTGTTGGCTTCCTCACTTATCTGATTGCTGAGAAGCTCACTTAACATTGACCTACCAGATTAACTGGCAGAATGTCACCAGCACCTGTAGCCAAGACAGCTAGGGTAGCAGAAGAGGGTTTGTACCTAGTTCCTTAGGAGGTCTTTCCTTGCAGTCTCCAAGTTTTCCTGTCAACGTGTGGCTAGAGATGTGCTTTCAGGCCTGAGTTCTCTAGAAGCACACATCTTTGTTACACCTATGATGACTTGGGACTCCTCCATCGAGGGTGTCGGAAAACCTTATCTCTTGAGGCAAGATCCTCCCTCAGCATATCTTTGAATATAGGAACCCACACAGTGGTATTAGGATCCAGTTACTCGTTTCCTCTTTCAGCTGTACATCCTCTGTGTTGGTGCTGCTCTTGGATTCATGGCACAGAGAGATGCATGCTTGAAGACCCAGAGCTTACATGCTCTTGTGTTCAAGATAAATGGGGAAGAACAAAAGGATCACATGCTGAAGTCCCAGGAAAATTTATTATTGGCTCTGCTTGGCCATGTGCCTGCCTCTGAGTCGTCAGTGTAGCTGGGGAAGTACACTCTTATTGACCGAGATAGAGCCCCATCTATACACAGGACTGATATGGAAAACAATGGTTCCCCAAAGGAAACTGAAAAGCTCTTAACAAAATTAGTGTGGGAGGGGGTGTGATACATACTCTGAGATTCCTTTGTTTTTATAAAAGAAAAAAATCCCATTTTCCCTATGAAAGCAAGAGCAATTAAAGACAAGGGTTGGCTGCTTTTCACCGCATTGCAGATTTATGATGTCTGGAATGTCACAGAAGACATTTCTAATCATGCTGATCACAGGGTTCCTGGGATGAGGTGAATAGTGTGACTAATTCATCCAGGAATGTTAGGAAACTGTTCACAGCTCATTGTCAAAATCATAATCTCAGGGTACATTAATTTAGGTTTTGTCATAAATGCGGTTATATTATGGTTGAACCTGCAGTTCCTTGAAGACTGTGCAATTTGTAATTTGCCTGAAACGCCAAGTAATGGAATGACTTAGATAAGTAAAGTGGATCTTAGAAGCTTTGGTGGACACAGGGAGGCCAAGGAAGCTGTTCCATGGATCCCGCTGTTTTTTAGTCTTTCAGTGTGTTTATGTGACTTCATACATGGTTACCAGGGTTCCCGAGAGAGCTGTATGTGACAGTTGCCATTCATGGGCTCATGAGGAGTCTGAAGTTGGAGGTCCTTGGTGCCATCTGACATCTCCTGTCTCCCTCTCCACAGGTCTGCAATAAGATCATCTTCCTGATGAGCTTCGTGGGCAACTGTGGAACTTTCACCAGAGGCTACCGAGCCATGATCCTTGATGTGGAGTTCCTCTATCACTTGCTCTACCTGCTCATCTGTGCCATGGGGCTCTTTGTCCATGAATTCTTCTACAGCTTGCTGGTGGGTACCTGAGATTGCTGGCTGAACACTGCCCTCTATACCATAATAGCCCCTTCCTCCCCATGGTGAAAGGGATGCCTGGTCTAATGAAGTCAGAGCCCCATTGCAGGCAGTGTGTGAGGGTTATGGCCAGGAAGACCACACAGGGTCCCAGTCAACCCTCAGACCTCCTAGAGGTGCACTGCCATCCTGTAGACCACGCTACCTGCTGCAGCTGGTCATCTGCATTTCTGAAATGAAAGATACTTACAGTCCGCTCTGGGAGATGTTTCCTCCATGGGAACCTATGTTTGCACTTTATTTCTTGGGCCCCGATCCACCAGCACTTGCCAAATAGAATATTTCCAAGACAGTTCTCACAGGATTCATTTCTCAGGAGAAAATGTCGTGACCGTCCTGGGAAAACTTCTCTCAAAGCTCTGTGATCTTGATGGTGACGTGGGCTGATAGAGCCAGCAGACTTGTTCACTGTGATTTGAGCCAAGTTGTTCCTATCTTGAGTGTCTAAAAACGTAGTTGGCTCTGTCACCTTCCTACAGAGCAGGTTTTTGAAGTTCTCATCAAAGATCTGCTTACTCTGCTGTTGTGAGAGGGAATGTAGACTGTGTGGCCTTGTGGCCCAGAGGCCACTTCCTGAGTAAAATGGCAAAGGGCAAAAAATTGACTGATCTTCAAACCATCTTAACATAGACGAGAAAAAAAATTTTAATCATTTTATTGAGGGCTCATACAACTCTTATTACAACCCATACGTTCATCCATTGTATGTCAAGCACATTTGTACATTTGTTGCCCTCCTCCTCAAAATATTGACTTTCTACTTAAGCCCTTGGTATCAGCTCCTCATTTCCCCCTCCCTTCCTGCTCCCCCTCTCTCATGAATACTTGATAATTCATAAAGTATTATTATTTTGTCATATTTTACATAGTCTGGTGTCTCCCTTCACCTACTTCTGTGTTGTCTATACCCCAGGGAGGAAGTTATATGTAGAGCCTTATAATCGTTTCCCCCTTTCTACCCCACCTTCCTTCCACCACCACCAACCCCAACTTCCTGGTATCGCTACTCTCTGAAAGGACCATCTGTTCTAGATTCCCTATGTTTCCGGTTCCTATTGGTACCAGTGTATATCCTCTGATCTAGTCGGATTTGTAAGGTAGAATTGGGATCCTGATAGTGGAGGTGAGGAAGCATTGAATTAGAGGAAAGTTTAATGTTTCATCATTGCTATACTACACCCTGACTGGTTCGTCTCCTCCCTGCAACCCTTCTGTAAAGGGATGTCCCACTATCTACAGATGGGCATTGGGTTCCCAGTCTGCATGCCCCCTCATTTACAATGATTTTATGTTTTGTTCTTTGATGCCTGTTACCTGGTCCCTTCTACACCTCATGGTCACACAAACTGGTTTGCTTCTTTGATGTGGGCTTTGTTGCTTCTGAGTTAGATGCCGCTTGTTTGCATTCAAGCCTTTAAGATCCCAGATGCTATATCTTTTGATAGTCGAGCACCATCAGCTTCCATCACCATTTACTTATGCACACATTTGTCTTCAGTGATAGTGTTGGGAAGGTGAGCATCATGGAATGCCAATTTAATAGAAAAAAGTGTTCTTGCATTGAGGAAATACTTGAGTGGAGGCCCAATATCTATCTGCTGCCTTAATACTAAACCTATAAATATATGCACATAGATTTATTTCCCCATCATCATATATAAATATACCTACCTACGTACATGCCTCTATTAGATCTCTATAAATGCCCTTTGCCTCCTACTTCTTTCCTCTATATCCTTTTACTTTCCTCCTGTCCCACTATCTTTCTCAATCTTCATTTGAGTTTTAGTAATTTCTCTCAATTGCATTACCCTTGATCAGTCCCTACCAAGCCTCTCACACACACCTTGCGACTAATTTTGGATCACTTGTTGTTCCCTTGTCCCTGGGTTGATCAACACCTTCTCCTTTACCCACACCTCCCCCTCTCCCTTGCCCCCCCAACCATCAGTCCTGTTGTTTTCTCCTTCAGACTGTTCATTCATCCTATCTTATCAAGATAGACCCCCAGAGATAATGATATGCACCAAAAAAACAAGACATAGCAAGACGTAATGACAAAGAAAAACGATGACAAAAAAAGCCAATGTCCAGGAAAAAAAATAATAAAGAAAAACCTATCGATAGTTCAAGGTCTTTTGGTTGACTTCTAAGAGTATCCCACAGTTGAGTCTGATGGTATGTCATGCCCTGGTCCCAAAGTATATCCTTAGCACTTCCTTGGGATCTTCATGCTCTGCTGCATGCCCTTAGTGTTTTGCCTCGGTGTGGTGGGGTCAGTCCTGACACTGTATCTCCAATTTTGTCCTCCATAGAGCCATGGGTCAGTGAGGGACATCGTATCTCATCATGGAGCCCATCATATGATCCTCTCTGTGCTTTGGCTGTTCTGAGTGGGAATATTGTCCTCAAGGATTGGTGGGGACAGGTTGTACTCCACTCTTTCTTCCTGCCACTTCATTTGCTCCCATGTGATCTGGTCCAGCATAGACTAGGAATTTTTTTAATTTTTGAGACCATGGAGAGTGAGCACATCTCAAGGTGCTATGCATGTGGTTTCTGGGCTAGTTGATTAACTGCTCTCTGCTGCTGCTTCCTCAACTAAAAAATGAGGGCAGAGCAATATCTCTCCCTCCTGGGCTAATACGGGGATTATGCGTGACCATGCAGGCCAAGGGCCTAGCATACTGACTCAGTGCTTGCTAGCCTTGTCATCCCCTATTCGATTTCTCACCTGCAGCATCATAGAGAACTCATCAGTCAGATGATCTGGATGAACTCATTCCAAAGTGGTGGACATGAGCGGGCTAAGAGGACTACGGTCTTTTATTATTAATAATAATAAATCATTGTATTGGGGACTCTTACAGCTCTAATAACAATCTATACATCACTTGTATCAAGCACATTTGTACATATGTGGCCATCATCATTTTTTAAACATTTTCTTTGTACTTGGGCCTTTGCTATCAGCCCTTCTTTTTTCCCTCCCTCCCTGACCCTACTATCTTCAAGAGCCATTAATGAGTTATACATTATTACTAATTTCATATCTTACACTGCCTGCTATCTCCCTTCACCCACGTTTCGGTTGTTCATCCCCCTCTGGGGAGTTAGGGGGTATAATATGTCGATCATTGTGATCGGATCTCCCTTTCCACCCCTTCCACCCCCACCTTTCCCCTACTCTCATGGTATCGCTACCCCCATTACTGTTCCTGGGGCTTTTATTTGTCCTGAATTCTGTATGTTGAGAACTCTTTTCTGTACCAGTGTACATGCTCTGGTGTAGGTGAATTTGTAAGGTAGAATTGTGGTCATGATAGTGGGAGGGGGGAAAGGGCAGGAAGCATTAAAGAGTTAGAGTAATGTGTGTGTTTTGTTGGTGCTGCACAGCACCCTGGCTGGATTGCCCCTTCCTTATGACCTTTCCGTGAGAGGGTAGAGGACTGGATTCTTTACCCTCATTTGAAAAACAGGCCAGATTATACATTTGGGGTTTTAGGCAAAGAGGTCTCAGGGTAGACTTGTGGTTATCATACATAGCATATTTGGTCTCATTTGCTCACTCTGAATCAGAAATCTGTAGAGGCCTGTGTATTTCTGAGCCCTTTTGTCTCATTTAATAATGTCACTGGATGGAGTCCAGTTGGTGAGTCAGAGAAATCCAAGTTGGCCCATCCGGCAGGCAGAGTTCAATTGCCGGCCCCTTCACCCCTGCTGAGGGGTCTCTTCCAAGGGCCAGATAATCCTCCTTCCAGCAATGGCTGCCTCCTTGGTTGAGAGGTGGACCCTCCTACAGTGTCTAGCCCTTTGGCTTGATTTTCTCTAGACGCACAGACGAGGATGGCAAAGCAGCAGATACAGCCCATGCCCTTGTGGGCCTCACAGCCTGAAAAATCACAGTCCGCTGCAGGGCTTCACAGCAGCCCAACTCAGGGTCAGCCTGGGGTGCCCGAGGACAGTGGGGCTCCCCGAGGTTCCCAGTGGCTGGTGTTTCAGCTGTGGCGATGTAGGTTTCCTTCCAGGCACCTCAGGTGCATATGAGAGCCTTTAACCTTTCTGTTAGCAGCTAAGCACTTGAACTGGCTATACCATCCAGAAAATAATGGCTATTAGTGTTTGGGGAGTTTTCACCCTGTGTTCTTGCTCTGTACTCTGAGGCAACACATTTGAGGAAGAGAATATATCCAGCTTGCATATAATGAAGCTGAGGCATGGGGCAGTTCGGAAACTTGCCCAAAGTCATACAGTCAAGTGGCAGGTCACTCAATGAGGTTAAGAGAGAAGATAGCACCTCTAAGTTCTGAAGCGTGACACTATACCTACCACCTTTTCTCTGAGTATGTCAGGAAAGGCCCAGCTTCGATGAAGCAGGTAGGTCACATTGCAGTTTGCATACATGCCTTCACTGACAGATATGCCTCCCTCAGTGCTTCCAAAGATCTGATCTGAAATCAGTTCACCCTTCAAAAGGCTTCACATGGCCCAACTTATGTGTGGGGTTTTCTAGACTGAGTGGACTTGAACTTGTGTGTGACCTCAAGGGATGTGTTCTTCTGAAAGGCACAGAAAAATATAACCTCTAAAATTATCCCACAAATAAGGAAAACTTCAGAGCTAAAAGGAATTGGGGAGGCTGTAAAAGGAGAAAACTCCAGGGGGTACTGGGAACAGTGGTGGGTGAGTGGTAGAACTCTTGCTTTCCTTGATGGAGACATGGGCTTGATTCCCAGCCAGGGTACCTTGAATGCAGGACCCACCTGCCTGTCAGTGGAGTCTTGCCTGTTGTTATCAGGACAAACAAGTTTCAGTGGGGCCTCCTCCACACAAAGAGGAATGGTCTGAGGATCCACTTCCAGAGAGCCCCCAGTAAAAAGCCCTTGGTTCTCAACAGGGCAGGGTGAAAGTGATCATATAGAGAGTCTGGTGTTGGCAGTGTTTCCTTCTCGGGTGCATGCAGTTGCCACGAGTGAGAGGCCGACTCAACCGGTAGCAGCAATCACTCCTCAGGCAGGGAAAATGCATGTCCACAGAGCTGTAAAGGCTTCATGCCAGCAGCTGAGCGGGACAGGTGTGTAACCCAAGTTACCTTCACAGACTTGCTGAAACTACCATTAGACCTGCCCAGAGTATCCTCAGCAAAATATGAATATCCCAAGGTAAAGACATGCAAAGTTCCTAAGCAGGTAGTTAACAAATGTACAACTGAGATGGTCAGGCTGAGCCCCGGTGGCGTAGTGGTTGTGCGCAGGAAAACCCAGGCCCACTGGGATGGAGGTTCAAGTCCAGCAGTGGCTCCACAGGAGCAAAGGCTGGGCCTCCTACTCCCACCACCAGAGGGCAGTGATGGCCCCCCCAAAAGAAAAAAACTGATATGGTCAATAAACCCAAAGGAGGAAAAATGTTCATCTGTACCTCTGCTTCTTCCCTCAACCAACTCCATCTGGTATTTGCCCTGTGACCTTCTCTGTGAAACTAAACTCCTAGCTGAGTCACCGCAATGCTGTAGGACAGGGAAAGACTGCCCCTGTGGGGCTCCAAGACTGTAACACTTTATGGGACTAGAGGCCTTATCTTTCTCCTACAGGAGTGTCTGGTGGTTTTAACTAACCTTGTGGTTGACCGTCCAGATTGTAACCTATAACACTGCCAGGGCTCCTTGCCTGTGACCTTAGGAAAGGTTAAAAAGTACAGTCACACTCAGGGCTAGCAAGTCTGCCATACATCGGGCAATGTTTTCCATTCGTGGTGAGGATAAATACTACTTATTGATAGGGGGCAAGGTAATTCTGTTGATATGAACCCAACAGTTTTATTTCTGACAATCCCTCCCCCCCCAAAAAAAAGACTAGCATACCAAGATCTTTCGAGCAGTATGCGTCTCAGTGTGATTCAAAAGAAGATCTAATTGGGAATATAATGGATGATTTTTAAAGGATTGCTGGAGTGAAAAACAAATTTTTTCTATGTGGTGAAATACTAGGTCATCATTCTTAATATAAGAATGTTCAAAAAAAATGTTCCTAATTGCTAATGGAAAGAGACTGACTATATTACTAGTGTTATGGATAACATTTTTAGCAAAAACTGGTATCGCAATTTTTGAAGGCCAGAAGAAACTATAAATCCTGAGTTACTGGCTATAGCTGAAGGAATTCTTGGTGGGATTTGTTTCTGGGTTTTTTTAAATGCATCACTGCCTTGGTGGGAGTAGGAAACCCAGCCTTGCTCCTGGAGAGCTGCTGCTGGATTTGAACCGTCAACCCTGTAGCCCACAGTCCCACACACAACCACTACACCACCAGGGCTCATCTGGGATTTGTTTTTCCTTTGCTTTTTTCTGTGTTTTCCAGGCATTCTCTGCGGAACACATGGCATTGCCTGATGAGTTGAAACAGTTTCCTTTATTTTAGTAGCTCATTGTTTTCAAATGAAGAACAAATAGGGTCGAGTGGCCATTCCACTCCTCTCACTGGTTCTTTAGAAAACAAATGTCACCTGCTTACCAGTTAGAGCTGCCCCTACTTACTGACACTCTCTATCAGTGGTTCTCAACCTTTCTCATGCCGCGACCCTTTAATACAGTTCCTCATGTTTTGGTGACACCCCCCTCTCCCCGCCACACACACACACACACCATAAAATTATTTTTGTCCCTGCTTCATAACTGTCATTTTGCTACTGTGATGAATTGGGCGACCCCTGTGAAAGAGTCGTTTGACAACCTCCCCCCAAGGGGTTGTGGCCCACTGGTTGAGTGTTGCTGCTCTCTATGGGGTTACCACTGCCAACAGTCACCCATAGTCTTCTCACTCTTCCAGTGACAACTGCTTTCCTTAAGTATCGTCCTTCACCACACTAGTCCCAGAACACAGATTGACGTGGAGCCAGGCAGATTAACTGACCAGACAATGAACTTGGATATCAAATCTTAGACTGGAAGGGACTCAGAGATTAGCTCATGTGGTCCACTTATTTTACCAATGAGGAAACTGAGACCCAGGGAGGTTACTTGGTTTGATGAACATCTTGCCACAAATTAAAAGCAGTCAGGATTCAAACCCATATCCCCTGACTCTGCTCACTGTCCATGGTCCACCACGAAGGCATGGGAGGTGATAAGACCTTACAGAGAGGTCAGGGAAGCACAGGAGCCATATTAATATCTAGTCTCACAATTCAAGAGTAATTCCACAGAGCTCTCCTCCCATAGCTCTGCACTCCTCTACCAAAACACCAGAGATTGCTGGTGTACTTTGAGATTCTCAAAGTAGCCATCAGTTTCCCCGTACCTAAATTCATCTACTGGAATCCTTTATTTTCGTGCAAAGCATAAGTCCCTTAACCAAGAGAAAACCTCAAGCTAGATACATTGGGAAATAAAACAGTCATCCCCCAACTGGGGGCTTGGGGTGGAACAGTCATGTTGGAGGCTTCTGGGTGCATTACCACCACCCATATCCATACCAGTTATTAGCTATGTCACCTTGGCCTGGTCTCTTCATCAGGAAATTAATAATTCCCATTTGTTGCGCACTTACTCTGCATATGACAATAACTGTATCCTGAGCATTGTACCCATCCGTGCGTTTGTCTTTTATAATAACTCTGCACTCCCTAGTCTACAAATGAGGAACCCGAGACTCAGAGCAGAAGGGGGAAATCCCCGGCCTGAGATCACTGGGTCAGTGAGGAGCTGAGCTGGCATTTGAACCGGCATCTGAAACGTAGACTCCTTACTCCTAGCAGTGAAGTGCTGTCTGTGTGCCTGTCCCACTGGACCAGCTTCTAGGAGGGCCAGCACTTGTCTGTTACTGTATCCAAAGTGTCTGACCTTTAGTAGATAAGAAATACCTCCTAGAGCAATGGTTCTCAACCTTCCGTGATGCGTGACCCTTTAATTACCATTCCTCATGTTGTGGTTATCCCCAACCATAAAGTTATTTTTTGTTGCTATTTTGTAACTTTAATGTTGTCACTATGGTGAATGGGGCGATCCCTGTGAAAAGGTCGTTAGACCCCCAAATAGATCACAACCCACAGGTTGAGAAGCACTGTCCTAGATGGCGCTGGGCTTGGACCTTCTTCACTTTGCTTGCCCTTACTCTCTGTAACTCATTGTACTTTCCTGGACTTTCTCCATTTCCCGAACTCTGAAATGCTCTGTGTGCTACTTGAGGTTGCTATCGTTTCCTGCCCTAGTCCGGTGTGCTTGCTTTTCCTCATCTCTTCCCTTCCAGCTCTGACTGTTCAGATAGACAAGATGTGAAGTGTTGTGACAACCATATAATCCAACTGAGTTACCAGGAGGGTGATAGTCTATAAATCAAGTTTTTATTCTATCGATGTGAATGGAACATAAAACCTTTAAATCGCCCTATCTTCTTCCCTTTGTTTGCATTTAAAGCTTTTTGATTTGGTATACAGAGAAGAGACTCTGCTTAATGTCATCAAAAGTGTCACTCGCAACGGACGGTCCATCATCCTGACAGCAGTCCTGGCTCTGATCCTGGTGTACCTGTTCTCCATAGTGGGCTATCTCTTCTTCAAGGACGATTTTATCCTCGAAGTAGACAGGCTACCCAATGAAACAGCTCTCCCAGGTAGGTTTGGGCTCTTTTGATTTTATGTAGAAAGAACACTTCCTTACTGTGTTAGTCCAGGTAGGATAGAGAAACCAATTTCATAGACACACATATAAATATAAGGAAAGTATTTATATACAAAAGAATGGAACATTGAATAAAAACATCCCAACCCAGTCCAGTTCAAAGTCATAAGTCCGATATTAGCACATATGCCCGATACCAGTCTCTAATGTCTCTTTCCGACTCACAAAGTCACAGGTCAGTGGGTGCAGAATCCCGGCACTGTCAGGGGTCTCCCCATGGCTCCTCGCCTCCAGGGCGCAGGGGTCATCTACAGCATCACTGGTGGCAGAGCAACTCATCATTGGCAGGGTTCTCCATGTGACCTCTCCACCTTCAGAGGTCTGGCTCCATCAGAGCCAAGCCATGTGGCTTCTCCAGCTCCTCAGATGCTGCCATGTTGTCTTGTCTGTCATTCATCGTCTCTGAGACTAACTCTCAACAATTGGGGAGATAGCTTCTCATCTTCACGAGGGAAATATCGCGAGATTTCCCAGATGTATCAGGAGAAAGCCATGCCCACACAGAGGCCTCATTGGCTACTCAATGGCTATCTCCAGATTAACAGGCTAAACTCCACCCCCACATCTCAATCATGAAATTAACACAAGCACATGACCACCACACTTACTAAGAGAAACCTGTACAACAGTGCTCATGGCAGCATAATTTACAATAGCCACCAAGAAAGTAGACGTGAACTTAAATGTTTATCAATCGCTGAATGGATTTTTTTTTAATGTGGTACAAACATCCAATGGAATACTACGCAGTCAGAAAGAAAACTAAATTCTAGATACAGGGTAAAGGATGGATGAGCCTTAACGACATTCTGGTGAGTGAAAGAAGTCAGAAAAGGGCAAAAATGGGGTGACCTCACTTATATAATAGGGTCTAGAATAGGCAAAGGTATAGAGAACTAAGTGCATTCCTAGTTATAAACATGGAGAAGTAACCAAAGAGGAAAAGGGAATCACTGTCATTGCTTAGGGGCCCTGGGTTTCCATTAATGGAATTGAGTCATTTGGGTAAAAGAATGGTAATGATCGTGCTATATGATGACCATCATTGATATCATTGGATTGTTAAAAATGTTGAATTGGCATATATTAGTTATAAGTAAGGAAATAGCGTACAAAGAGAATAATTGATTATTATAATACAACTAAAGAAAATGTTGTCTTTAGCAATGTAGCTATCATCACCAGCACTTCCCCCACCCAACATTTTATCCCTTAAACATGCAGAGAGCATTTTAAATTCAGGATTTAGTCTTTGCTTTTTCACTCAAAAAATGATGTGGAATATCAAATGCCAAGGGTTCATACTCACATCTTATATTTAATGTTTTCATTACAGTCCTATTTTAAACCAGTCACAAACTGATTTTCATAAGGCAGTTGGATATGGACATTGGAAGCTTTAGGTGGATACATTGCCTGTGCCTTAGTAAATCTTCCAGGAATTTAGTCGTAGGGGAGAAACCTGCTGACTGTTCACATTCTTGTGTGTAGAAGAACATTTTCTGTACTGTGGCGTTGAAAAGACTGTAAAGGTCCAGCCAGCAAGAATGCTTCCTCTAACTTATAGTTCATCCATAGAGTAGAGGACTCTGCAGATAGGATATGTCATTATAAACTTTCATGGAAAACAATAGCTGTAATACATAGTGGAAAATTGCGAAATAGTTATAGTAGCAGTCTAATGCTGTGTTAGTCCGGGTAAACTAGAGGAACAAATTTATAGACTCGCATATGGATATAAGGGAATGGTTTATATACAAGAGGAACAGGACATTGAGAAAACATCCCAGCCCAGTCCAGTGCAAAGTCATAAGTCCAATATTAACCCATATGCCCAAAATCAGTCTATAAAGTCTCCTTTTGACTCACGAAGTCATAGGTCAGTGCATGCAGAATCCCGGCACTGGCAGGGGTCTCCCCGTGGCTCCTCACTTCTAGGGCTCAAGGTCTATCAACAGCATCCTGTGGTGGCAGAAGCAACCCATCACTGGCAGAGGTTTCC
Source organism: Nesogale talazaci (assembly GCA_004026705.1). Taxonomy (NCBI): domain Eukaryota; kingdom Metazoa; phylum Chordata; class Mammalia; order Afrosoricida; family Tenrecidae; genus Nesogale; species Nesogale talazaci. The sequence continues at coordinate 4,507 of PVJH01011849.1, read as the reverse complement.
ATGTGGCCACCCCAGCTTCAGAGGTCTGGCTCCATCAGAGCAAAGTTGTGTGGTCTCTCCCCTGGCTCCTCCAGCATCTTGGACACTGGTATCTTGTCTTGTCCGTCATTCATCGTCTCTGAGACTAACTCCCAACAACTGGGGAGATAGCGTCTCATCTTCACGAGGGAACTATCATGAGATTTCCCAGACGTATCAGATCTGCCCACACAGAGAGGCCTCATTGGCTACTCAATGGCTATCTCCAGGTTAACAAGCTCCACCCCTACATCTCAATCATGAAATTAACATAAGCACATGACTGCCACAAATGCCTTTGCAGTTAATAAAATACAAACATTAAAAAAGAATAGCTATATCAGAATATATATATATATATAAAAAATCATTCCCCTGAACAGTTGGGAATTTCACCTATTTTATTTGGGTTTTCTTTTTTTTTTTTTTTTTTCAAATTCCAACCAGAAGCTAAATACAATTGGAAACTAGTAAGCACTAATTATACTCCAGAGGAGTAGAATCATTCAGATTCACTCCAGGAACTAAAGTGTGTATATATATATATATATATATATATATATATGCTCTTATATGTCTCCCTGATGATTTATTGTGTGTATTTGTATATATAATGAAAGTAAGTGTCATTGTAACCATTTTAAAGTATATAATTAGCTGACATTGACTACATTCAACATTCATCTTTACCACTATCTATTTTGCTGTAAAATAGAAACTCAGTTCCCATAATTTGTCTTAAAACCAGGACCATCTCTGAGTTGGCTTGCTTGTGGTTTTCACTTTTTACTAGGTGGAAGTTTCACAGCTCTGTTTCTATAATCTTTATATATAGCACAAACAAAAGAGCTTTCCACTTGTGAGAAGGTTTTAAAGAAAAAAAATCACATCTTTGAGTGATAGCTAAGTGCTCTTTCCCCCTCAGTTGAAATAGCTGGCCCTACTTAGTAAAATGTTCTTGGTGTTTCATCAGGTAGCCAGGCGCCTCTAGTCCCAGGAACACATAGGAGTTGTTGGGACAAAGGGAGCCAGGCAGCCTTTGTCTTCTCACAACTAGATGCTGTGTTCTGGGCACTTCATTTCAGCCTCCAATACGATGCTACATGGATGATTGACTGCCCATCATCTGAGGCTTTTGACCTAAACCCTTTGGGCCTCAGATGTCCCCCATGCTTGACTGATGCTTCCCTTGGTAGAAATCTTGCAGATTTCCCTAGTATCCCTCTAAGAGCTTCAGCTGTTTGTCTTTAAAGTTGGAGAGGTGCTATTTAAGTGTGATATTTCTAGTAAGTCTACAGAAATTGACATTTTTGGCTTCTTTCCCATCCCAATCACCAAATGAAAGTGTAAGTTGCATCTCCACTTGGAATTTATATGCAGGATTGTAGGTGTTACTTATGTACAGAATTGTTTAATCAGCCGTGAATTGGTGACTTCAAACATTTTAACCGTATTCTGCCAGATTATTCATCATAAAATTTCTTCCTCTCTCTCAGAAGCCAGTGAGAGCTTAGCCAGTGAGTTCCTGTCCTCGGATGTGTGCAGGGTGGATTCTGGGGAAAACTGTTCCTCTCCTGCACCCAAAGAAGGTAGGACCTTGGTGACCTGGAACCCCACATGAATGTCAGAGTCCTCCAGAGCCTTAGATGGTACAGATGATGTTAGAAGCTGATTAAAGCAAATTCTTGGCTCAGAAGTAAAACCAGTAGAAGCAAAGAGGGGAGTGGGGGATTGGAGGGCAGAGGGAGGCCCGGCTGGGAGAGAAGGTGGGGGGGAAGGAGGGCTGCATGTGAAGAGAAGAGATGCTTAATTGATTCACCCCGCACTTGCTGCGCACCCACTGTTTGCTGAGGCGTGTTAGACAGGCAGTCCTCAGGTTACAAATGAGATCTGTTTGGAGGTCAGCCAGACACAAGTGCAGATGGTTCTTATTTAGAGCCGTGATTTAAAAGCAGCACGTGCAGCAAGTGAAAGTGACTGCGAAGAGGAATTTGTTGCCAGTAGGGCTTGGGTTTGGAGCCCTGGTTAGCAAACAACTTACAAGTTGGGGCCCTACCCACGAAGTCAGCAGTTCAAAATGGCTTATTTCTCCTGGGCTGTTGGGGGAAGAGGAAGATGAGGCTGTCTACTCCCGTGAAGAGGTGCCATGTCTGAAGCTCACATTTGTAGCTCTACCGTGCCCTAGAGGGCTGTCATAAGAATGGACTCCATGGGCAGTGAGTTTGGTTTTCTTGGAGGGATTGGTTCAACTGTTTCAAACTGAGGACAAAGTGATGTACTAGCAAAGACCATGTGGGAGCTGTCCAGAAGTTCTCAACTGTATCCTGTGACACCGCGGTGTTCGGGAGGTAGGCGGGTAAATAGGTGACTGCTAGAGAGAATGGTAATGGATTAATATAAAGATGAAATATAGGAGGTAGGAAGGGGGCCCATGGGTAGACCTGCTAACTGAAAAGTGGAGTCATTCAGCTGCTAGTTAAAAAATTCAAGTCTACCCAGAGGCACCTCGAGAGAAAGGCCTGGCAACCCATTTCCAGAAGAGCAGTCACTAGGCACAAGACCGTGAAGCACAGTTCTGTGCTCAGGCCTGTAGTGGGAGTTCTGTGCTCAGGCCTGTAGTGGGGTCAGCAGGAGTCAGGACTGACTCACTGACCTCATTTTAGTGATGAAACTCAATTGTCCCAGACATGGAGGCGTTTTCCAAGAAAGCGATCAATTCTTGGGAACTGTTTTTTGTTTTGTTTTTTTTCACACCCGTGCCACTTGGATAGCTAGTATTCTGCAAAGATAACCTCACCATCATGGATCCGGTTTCCCTCATGGCTTCAATCTGTGCTTCCTTGCTGTGTGCACAGAGCTGGACCTGGCGGATGAGCTGGAAGAAGACAAGGAGCATACGTGTGAGACGCTGCTCATGTGCATTGTCACCGTCCTAAGTCACGGGCTGCGGAGTGGTGGTGGAGTGGGCGACGTGCTCCGGAAGCCATCCAAAGAGGTAAATGAATCCCAGAGGGAAGGCGAAGCAGAGGGACGGCAGGGCCCACAAGGCAGTGGGATATGGTGTCGACTGAAGATTCCGAGGAAGAACTGGGATTAGGAGCGAGCAGTGGTGCAGAACTTGAGAATGAAGGCTCCCTCCTATGTCTGCCCCTCATGGGAAATCCGCTGTGAAGAAAGGTGTGGGCCTTTCTTTCTCCATTCAGTGCGGTCATATGGGGATCCCCTTCTGCTTGAGTCTGGCCAGCCTCTGCCATTTCCAAACAGCTGAGGTCCCAGGAAGTGGTCCGTGGATGGTACCAGAGGTTAACGTGCTCGGCTGCTCATGGAAAGGTTGGCGGTTTGAGTCCTTCCAGAGAAGCCCTGGGGTTTTGTGATTACAAATTAGGCTGCTAACAAGGTGAGAGTGACTCAAAACCACAAGGCACTCTGCAGCAGAAAGAGGAGGCTTTCTACGCCCCAAAACCAATAGGGGTGGTTCTAGACTAGCCTATAGGGTCTCTAGGAGATAGAATCCACTGGAAGGTAGTGAATTCGGCATTTTTTAAAGGTACCCCAGTAGGGGAAAAGCCATGACCCCGTCTATATGTGAAAACTCAGCTATTGAAAAGCCTTTGGGCTGAGCCCCGGTGGCGTAGTGGTTGCGTGCGGGACTGCGGCCCACGGGCTTGGCAGTTCAAATCTAGCAGCAGCTCTCCAGGAGCAAGGCTGGGTACCTCCCATGACCACCAGAGGGCAGTGATGCACCCCCCCCCCCCAAAAAAAAAAAAGAAAGAAAGAAAAACCTTCATTGGCCTCAGATACACGTGGCGGGGTTAGTCCCCAAAACTCTTTCCGTCGCGCATCACGAGAAGCAGGTTGGGAAGCTATGGCCGGTGACACCCGAGTCTGGCCCTCAATCGGACTGCTGCAGGCACGCAGAGTGGAGGCACTCCTCGAGCGGGCGCCACCCCGCGAGGCCCAGCCCAGGCCGGCTGACCCACAGGTGCCTTTTCTCTCTTCCAGGAGCCCCTCTTTGCAGCCAGAGTGATTTATGACCTCTTGTTCTTCTTCATGGTCATCATCATTGTCCTGAATCTGATCTTTGGCGTCATTATCGACACCTTTGCCGACCTGAGGAGTGAAAAGCAGAAGAAGGAAGAAATCTTAAAGACCACATGCTTCATCTGTGGTGAGTGTTACCGCACAGCTTTGGTGGGAAGTCAGAACCTCAAGCAGCCTCAGCTGTGCTCTGAGACACCCGGTCAGAAGGGTTTGCGTTTGTGCGTGTGTGGTTTCCTAGGAGGGGACAGTCATTGCACCCTGGCTCACCTCTGCCCTGCTTATTGAGAGCCCGCCTCCGTTGCCTCTGTCTTGCTGGGAAGTATTTGGGGTGCTGTGGAATTCTGTGCAGCAGTCACTGGACTGCACCTTGGCATGTGCTTTGGGATGGCACGTTCCCTAGAAGGACGGTACATTTCAGGGTCTCTTGCTGTGGGGCTGCCGGATCATT
>PVJH01011848.1:0-66980 GCA_004026705.1 Nesogale talazaci | reverse complement strand
GAATAGAGTTGAGCAACATGTCCTTATGCCATGCACTGTGGACAGAGTAACCAAGATTCAAGGCAGATTTGAGGGTAGGTAAGCAACAGCAAACATCTTCAGCTGTTAAGGAAAATGCAGAGGGTAGATTCCTGAAATCGTTACAGAAATGCATTTCTCTGGAGCATTTGCTTTCTCCTTCTCATCTAAGGTCTCTGTCCCTGTTTGTCTCTCATTAAGTGGGGGTGCTCGTGTTTGTCATGGCTCACTTGCTGCTGCCAAAGGTCACTGGGGACTTATTACACACTGGTTCCCAGGCATTTTCATTCCATGCTCAGACTGATTTTATAAAATAAGGTGTGCTTCTCTTCAAAAAGCTACTCCATCACTGCTCCCAGCTTTGCCTTATCTATTAGGCTGTCATGGCAATACTTCCAGGACCCATTTGTTTTTTTATTATTTTGAACGAAATAATAAATGATCCAAATGGGAAAAGGAGGAAAATGAATCAAATGGAAAATTGAATTAACATCATGAAATTTACCTTTCAAATTACCGACATGAAATATTCCAGAGTTCTTTGGAACTCTTTTATAAGAATACACTATTTAAGGAAACCTGCAGATAGGTGGAGTCAGAGTTCAGATGTAATGTGTGTTTAAGTTTAAATGGAAAAATGTTTTTAAATTATTTCCTGTAGGGGCCCACTTCGAATTGGTCATGGGATTGCCAAAATCACCTTGTTCCAGAGCTTCTAAAGGTGGGGTGATGTTCCTTACAGGGCATGGCAAATATAGAAAGCTTTGTTGGCTCAAATTGACAGTCAAATTGGCATTGGGCACCTACTGGTGTCAGGAAGTGTGATATCCCATGGGACTCTGAAAATATCTATATGAGGTGGAATTTACCCTGTGGCAGTAGGTTGAATGAGAAACCACACCCAAATGAGTTATTCAGAAGAAAAGGTTTTATTTTATTTTATTTATTAAGAAAAGGTGATTAATCATGGCTCACAAGACCAGACATTTTACTATCAATAAACATAGCAGGGGTGGAATATAGCCTCAGACCCATGGACACAGAGATAGAGTGACTAAGGAGTGGCCAAAATGGGATGTCTTGTGTGACAAGATGTTCATGTTGGAGCATCAATGGGAAAATGACTGACAAGTGTGTCCCCTTCAATGACTGGTATATTCCCCTTTTCTATGTTAAGTATGTTTTTCCATAGCTTAAGTATGAGTGAGGGAAAACTAGCAGTTCCCTAAGTAGCAGTCTTCAACCCTGCTGACTGTACTGTGTGCTGACTAATGATGTACTCAGGCTCCCTATGAACTTACAATGTCTTTAATATGAAAATGTTCCTAAGACATCAATTGGCTAAAATAATAATTTTGAAACCGCAACACAATCAGTAGCAATGTGCTACCTTTGCAGTGCAAGGGGTGCGTAGGCATGTATAAAGAAGGGTGGAAGCGAATCTCCTCATGGTCTTAAAGAGAAGAGAAACTCAGTATAAGCTGGAGGTCGATTTCGCTTTATAAATGACACCAGCATAAATAAACCCTGCAAAAAGCACTAGCACATTTAAGTGGTATTAGGAAAGGCCAACCCTTTAAGGGAGTCAAGATTTTCAAGTGCCTTCTTTTCTAATTGCAGACTGGGATGGGCTAACACATGCATGTTGCTCTCTGTATATTCCCATGTCCTTGTAAGGAGAGGGGCCTCTAAATCACTTACAAATTGAGGTAAGCATTGGACCTTAGAACGTATGTCAATTTCTAGATCATTTGGAATGATGGAGCCAACATTAAGTAAGTGTGGGTCCCTGCTGCCGCCCCCCACACTCCTAGACTGTCTATCTGCAGCCGTGCTGCCCAGCCTTCTTTCCTTATTTCGTGTTTCAGACAAAACCCAGCTGGAGGAGTTTTCCAGGCAAACTTAGATCTGGTTGCTTCTGAGGGGACTGCTAAAGCCCTGCAAGTCAGAATCGTCTCTGAGCTGACTGTGAGAACATCCCACAAGACCCTTGGCTTGTCATATCCCAGATGATCATAAGGACATGTCCAGACATGATTTCAATCTCACAAGAGTTGTTCTCTGTAATCTCTATCTGTTCCTGAAAACGCTGGCTTTTCCAGATGTCACCATGGAAGCAGCTATGGAGCAAACTGACATTAGTGACGCCACCTTACTGAACGCAGCAGCCAAACGCCATGCTCGTACTGCACAGGATAATGAAGCCATTGCTTTTGACTCAGGAGGCAGGAGTATAGGAGTATCTCAGATGCCCTTGAGGCTTGGGATGAACCCTCATCAAACACCTGCCCCGTTGGCCACAGTGCAGCCCAGCCTCCCCCTCACAGCTGTCAATGGAGTCCCTGGATGTGTCAACTTGTGTGATGGTTTGAAGACCTGGCAGCTGGTGAAGAAACTCAAAGCAGCCCTCGGCCCCTCTGCAGCTGCCTCTTTCAAACACGGCAGGCCAGCAGGTGCTGCCGTTGGACTTCCACTCAGTGAAGATACGGTCAAAGTGTGCCTGGTGCACGATCTCTACCCCATTCTCAGGCTCATTGTGACCACGTATGCCAGAGCAAGAGGGGCTGATAGGATGTCTTCACCTGGTGATTTTTTCGCACCGTCTGATGTTTGTGATGTTCCTGCTGACAAAATCATCTCCCGAGAGGTATCTGATGGCATTCTTGCTCCAGGATATGAAGAAGCAGCTTTGAGAATTCTTTCAAAAAGGAAAAGGGAAAACGTCTGTGTGCTTCAGATGGACCTTTTGTACAAAGCAGATGAAAATGAAGTCCAAACTCTCTTTGGTCTGTGTTTAAGCCAGAAGAGAAATAACAGTGTCATCGACAGGTCATTATTTAGTGATGTTGTCACCAAGCAGAAAGAACTGTCGAAATCTGCTCTCAGAACCTCATCATTGCCACCATTGCAGTTAGTACACATAGTCTAACTCTGTGTGCTACGCCAAGAGCCAGCAAGTTATTGGTGTGGGAGCCGGTCAGCAGTCTCAAATTCACTGCATGTACATTGCAGGGGATATGGCAAACTATTGGTGGCTTAGACACCACCCACGAGTGCTTTTAATGATGTTTAAAAATGGAGTGAAGAGGGCAGAAATCTCTAATGCCATCGACCAACATGTAACTGGAACCATCGGAGAAGATGAAGATCTCAGAAAGTGGAAGGCCCTGCTTGTGGAAGTCCCCGAACCACTGACCGAGGCCAAGAAGCAGCAGTGGGAGGACAAACTAAGTGAAGTTTCGTTCCGTTCTGAGGCCTTCTTCTGTCCCAGGGGTCATGTCGACATTGCTGCAAGGAGGGATACAGCGCCCATTGCTGCTCCTTCCGGTTCTGCTGCTAACCGAGTTGTGACTGAGGTCTGCAATGAACTGGGGATCATTCTGGTTCATACTAATCTCTGACTCTTTCACTCCACTGATCCAGCTCATGCTGTTCTTTTGCAATTTGTTTATCTAGCTGTGGAAAATCATTACAGAAATTTCAGGTATTCGGGGGGGGGTTTTCCCCACCCCCAAATAAAGTATTAAATGTTAATGTTTGGATCTATAAAGGAAACAAACAAGCAAAGTAAGTGTGAAAGAGTGCCATTGATAATTATAAGTTTCTAAATCAATCATTCTATTAGGGCCCCCTACAACCTTTATCACAAGCCAGCTAGCCAGCCAATGTGTCAAATACCTTTGTACATTTGTTATCATCATCATTCTCAAGACATTTTCTTTCTACTTGAACCCTTGGTATGAGCCAGCTTCTCATTTTCCCCCTTCTTCCCCACCCTCCCCATGAACACTTGATAATTTATAAAATATTGTTATTGTGTCATGTGTTACACTGTCCAACATCTCCCTCCACCCACCTTTCTGTTGTCTGTCCAGGAAGGAGGTTATATGGAGATCATTGTGATTGGTTCCGTCCTTTCCCCGCACCTTATCCTTGGACTCCTGGTATCTCTACTCTCATTATTGGTCCTGAGTGGATTCCCTGTGTTTCCAGCTCTGATCTGCACCAGTGTGCATCTTCTGGTCTAGATGGATTTGTAAGGTAGAATTGATAGATAAAGTAGAATCATGACAGTAGGTGGGGAGGGAGTATTGAAGAACTAGAGGAAAGTTATATGTTTCATTGGTGCTACACTGCACCCTGACTGGCTCATCTCCTCCGCGGCCTTTCTGTATGGGAATGTCAAATTGTCTACACATGGGCTTTGCGTCTCCACTCCACACTCCCTCTCATTCACAATTTTATGATTTTTTTTGATGCCTGATACCTGATCCCATGGACACCTCATGATCACACAGGCTGGTGTGCTTCTTCCATGTGGGCTTTGTTACTTTTCAGATAAATGGCCATTTGTTTATCTTCAAGCTTTTAAGGTGCTTGAAGATGCTATATCTTTTGATAGTTGGGCACCATCAACTTTCTTCACAACATTTTCTTATGCACCTACTTTGTCTTCATTGATTGTGTTGGGAAGGTGAGCATCATGGAATACCAGTTAAATAGAACAAAGTGTTCTCATATTGAGGGGGTATTGAGTAGAGGCCCAATGTCCATCTGCTACCTTAATACTAAACCTATAAATATATACACATAGATCTGTTTCCCAAAGTCATATAAAATATATTTACATACATCCATGCCTGTAATTAGACCTCTCTAAGTGCCCTTTGCCTCCTGGTTCCTTTCTCTATTTCCTTCTACTTTCTTCTTGTCCCAGGATCATGTTCAGCCTTCATTTGGGTTTCAGTAATTCCTCTCAGTTATATTGCCCTCGATCAAACCCTACCAGGCCTCCTACACTCCTCTCCGTTGATTTAGATTAGTTGTTATTCTCATGTCCCTGGGTTTTCTAACACTCACTTTCTGTCCTGAGTCTCCCCCTCTTGGATGTCCCCACGGAACTGTCACCATGGGAAGGGTATAGTTTATAGCTCCACAGGGAAAGAGAGACCAGATTTCAACTCAGTGCTCCAAGATGTGAATGCAGCATACTGGTATGAAGCAGGGAACTAATAGAGAGGTCTGTGTGGCTAACTTCAATCCCAACTATGTACACAGACCCCCTCTTTGAGAAGAATTCACTTCAGAGAACAGCACTGAAGCTACAGTTCAGGGAGAGGGATGTGTCTGATCAGAGTACAGAGGAACAAATGAAGGGAGAGGAAGAGAGGGTAGAACATATCCTGTCCCACCAAGCCCTGATGATGGTCTTTCCACTCAGAGCAGCCACACACAGAGGACCATATGGCCAAACCCACTATGAGCCTCAACATCTCCTCATTGACCCCTAGTACTAAGAGAGACAACACTGGAGACAGTGCAGGACTTACACCCAATCTGACACCAACCCACTGAGGCAAAACACTACAATGAAGTGCTCAGGAAATACCAAAAATAGAGTGTGGGACCAGAAAGTGGCACTCCATCAGACGTAACTGGAGAACACTCCTAGAGGTCAACAAACAGACCTTGAACTATTTACAGGCTTCTTTTTTCTGTTTTGGGTTTTTTGTTGTTTTCTTTTGTTGGTTTGTTGTGCTCTGTCTTGTTTTTAGTGCATCATATTATCTCTGCAGGTCTATCTCGATAACGTAGCTGGGATAAACAATCTGGAGGTAATTATACATTACCTGATTTTAAATCCTACGTTATTACAAACAAAATGAAAATCATTATGAGAAGATATCTTTCCTGATCTTCTTTTCCTTGATCCTATTTTAAACAAAAAAATTGAGAAAGCAACCACTTCTATCCAGTTACTTTTTACCCTTTCAGCAAATATGCTCACAGTAGTCATCTCTGTGGGGTGTTTCTCATTCCCTTTTAGCAAAGGACACTTGATAGACAGGTGGTAATGAATGAGTGTTAGGGAATGTAGCCTGCGTTTGCACTCCTCAACATGCTAACTCCTGAGGGTGCACGGGTTGGTTAGCTAAATGAAATATTATTCTGTCACAACTTCCTCACTCACAATTAAATCATGGAAAATCCTTCCCCTGTGTTGTCACTGTGATTATCACACTTGGGATTATACATGGTGTAATAGACCAGCTGACAAGACCCTGAGGTACGATTGACACGTCAGGTCTCACATTAATAACCAGGCTTTCCACACAGTGAATGAGAAAGGTCTGCAAAGCCAGGTGGTTTTGTTACCCTTCAGAGTCAGTGGAATTAACTGTGCCTGCTGGAACTGTGGAATGGATCGTTTCTTTTCACATGCAGTACTCAGGCCAGTAAGTCCTCAGCAGTGCCAGTTCCTCTGTCTCTTTGGTCATGCTGACCATCTAAGAAACCTTCCCAACTCTTAAGCTCATTGTAATCCCCACAGTCACTGCCAGGCTTTCTTTCTCACCACCCAGTTGCAACCTCTTTAATCCACATCGTGTTTCACAAATCCATTGTGCAAATCCTCTCACTCATCTTTGTCTTCACCTCACTTCTTTTTGTTAGGATCAAGTCTCTCCGACTCATGGAGACTTCATAGACAACAGAGCAAAGCACTGCCTGATTCTCTATCATCCTCATAGTGATCATCAGACTAAAATCCATGGTTCAGAACTTTAAAAAAAATAATTTTATCGCGGGCTCTCACAGCTGTTATAGCATTCCATACATCATCTGTATCAAGCACATTTGCACACATGCTGCCACATTCATTTTCAAACATTTTTCACTTCAGCCCTTAGAATAAGCTCCTCTTTCCCCTCTCCCCCCTTTTGAAAATGAAGCATTTTTTTGGGTACTCAAACATTTCCCCTCATGATTCATACTTACATCAATTGTATGCATGTATAGAGGCTTAAATAGAGGCATGTACCTAGGTGCATATATTTATATGGGGCTATCAGGAAATAGATCAATTAGCATATACTTACAGGCTTAGTAGTAGGATGGCAGATGGGCACTGGACCTCCACTCAAGTACTTCCTCAGTTTAAGATCACTTGGTTCTATTAAATTGGCATTCCATGATGCTCACCTTCCCGACATGATCACTGAAGACAACTGTGTTCAGAACTTTTGTGTCGATCCATCCTACCAAGATATCTTGGCAGGTAATTCATTGACATTCTAATTCACTATTTCACCCATGGTAGCCTTTTGTATTATTGTGGCTTGTGTGTCAATGCGAGGCTGAAGGTTATGTCATTGATATTTCAAATACCATCCACTTCACTCACAGGGAATGGGTTTCAGCAGAGCTTCCCGACTAAAAATATACTACAAAGAATGAATAGGCTGCAGGCGACAGAAGAATTAGCCACTTGAAACTATGGATAACATCGAAACACTGTCAATTAGTGAAAATCTAAAAAGCAGGAGCAGACCATTGCCAAAAGATGAGCCTCTTCAGTCAGAAAACACTCAAAAGATTAGTTTGTCCCTTTAGCAATCCATGGTATTTGCACAATGAAGACGCATCAATTCTTCTGTTTTCCTTGCTGTACATACAACTTTCCCATGTAAAGGAGGCAAGTTAAAACACCATGGGTTAGGTCAGAGGCACCTGAATCCTCAAATTAACACCCTTGCTTTTCGAGATTTTGTGCAACTGATTTACTCAATGTGTATTTTTATCTCTTGACTGCTGATTCTAGAATCCTTTTTTGTGAATCCAAGCAAGACAAAAATCTTTGAAAAATTCAATCTTTATCCATTTATCATGATGCTATCTATTGGTCCAGTTGTAAGGATCTTGTGTTCTTGATAATGAATTGTAATCCATACCAAAGGCCGCAACCTTTGATCTTCATCAGCAGACGCTTCAAGTCCTCCGCATTTTCAGCAAGCAAAATGTGTTATTTTCATATTGCAGGTTGATCATAAGCTTTCTTCCAATTCTGATGCCACATTAATCTTCTAGGCATCAGCAAGTTGAAATGAGCAGGTATTGGTCATTTTGAATCACATAATCAGATGGTTGCTATGCTGGAAATGACACAGTCAAGAGGAATGCTGCTAATTCCTCATCAAAAAGTACATTTCAAAGTCTATCTTCAAGTACAATGTAGTCTATTATAGGATAATATCTATCTAGCTATGAGTAAATCCATTCAATACCATTATTGTTCAAATTTTATCCTTGAGGTTAGGGATGAAGAAATTGAAGGACTGTATTAAAGTCCTCAATTGAATATTGATTAAATAGTCAACCTAGATGCATTGATAATTGTTAGTGATTAGAATTCAAACGTTGGAAACCAAGAAAAATAGGCAGTAGTTGAAAAATATGGTTTGATGATAGAAGCAAATCTGGATATCACATGATAGAACTCCTTTATCACAAACATATTTTTTCCCAACAATACATGTGAACCACTCCAAATGGAGTATACAGAAATCAAATTGCCTACATCTGTGGAAAGAAACAGAGAAGCTCAATATCAGCAGCTAAAGCCAGGTCAGGTTTTAGAAAAATATGAACAAAAGACCATCATGATAGGCAAAATATCATTAATTACTCACCTGTGAGTTCAGGTTGAAGCTCAAGAAAACTAAAACAAGTCCACACGAACAAAAACATGACTTTCAGTCTATCCCACCTAAATTTTGAGATTGAAGTACAAATTTGCTGCATTGAACAGGAATGACAGACTTGATGAGTTTGGGGAGTGACGTCAAGAATATAATTCATGAAGAAAGTAAAAGATCATTAAGACAGAAAAGAAAAAATCAAAATGGTGTCAAAGAGACTCTGAAACTTGTTTTTAATAGTGGAGTATCTAAGGAACATAAAAAGTGATGAAGTCAAAGTGTTGAAATCTTCTTATTTGAAAAGGCAGCTTGACAAGACAAAGTAAAATATTTTAATGAATTGTGAAAAGACTGAGAGGTAGAGAAACCCCGAAAAGGTACATACTCAGCATATCTTAAACGCAAGAAAGAACTCAAGAAAAAATTCAAGCTTTGAGTGGGAACATTGAAAGATCCTATGGACAAATGACTGAATGATGAAGAAAGGATCCAAAGAAGATGGAAAGAATACACAGCGTTAATGAACCCAAAAGAACTAGTCAACATTCAACTATATCAAGAAGTAGCAAATGAGCAAGAACCAGTGGTACTTGAGCTAGAAATTCAAGCTGCAATTAAATCATTACCCAAAAACAAAGCTCCAGGAATGGATGGGACAACAATTGAAATGTTTCCACAAGCTGGGTAAAACACTGGAGGCACTGTCTCGTCTATGCCAAGAAATTTAGAAGCCAGCTACTTGCTCAACTGACTGGAAGAGGTCCATATGTGTATCCATTCCAAAGAACGGTGACCGAACAGAATGCATAAATTATAAGACAATATCATTATTACCACATTCAAGTAAAATTTTGCTACAGATCCCCCTAAAGCAGTTGCGGTCGTACATTGACGGGGAGCTTCCAGAGGTTTGGGCTGGATCCAGAAGAGGATATGGAACAAGGAACACAGTTGCTGAGGTCAGATGGATCTTGGCTCAAAGTGGAGTATGCCAGAAAGATGTTTATTTGTACTTCATTGACTATGAAATGGCATTCTACTGTGTAGAGCATAACAAACTGTGAAGAAGAATGGAAGCTCCAGGTCCTTGGTTGAACCCCTGCTGAATCTGTACATGGATCACCAGGGAGTTATATGGACAGAACAAGAAAATAGTCGATGGTTTACAATTTTAAAAGGTGTTCATTACACAAGCTGGATTATATTCATAAGAACGTGGCATCGAGTTTGGAGGAAGGCTTATTTATAATCCTTACACTTGTTGATAATAGGAGAAACCATCTCTGTTTCCCCAACCTAGAACAAAGAAAAGAATGCTAAGAGGAATCAGAAAACAATAACAACAATAATAGTGATGCTATACACTGAGGTATCCTTCCTATCACAAACTATGAGCACTGTTGTCCACACTTTATTTTTTTTTTGTTTGTTTTTTGGGGGGCATCACTGCCCTCTGGTGGTGGGAGTAGGAGGCCCAGCCTTGCTGCTGCATTTGAACCTCCAACCCAGTGGGCCGCAGTCCCGCGCACAACCACTACCCACCAGGGCTCAGCCTGTCCACATTTTAGAAAGCTCACCTTTAGTTGAAGGAGAGTAAATAATATGCCTGAGATGACACAGGGATGGGATTTCAACACAGATGTATTGTTTTTCATTTCGTTACACTGTAGCCTTCAACCAAAGGAGCACAGTTTTCCATAGGTAGTCTACCTTCACCAGATTCAAAGGAGAGGGATGTGAAGGGAGAATGCTTCTCCTTTTTGTTACTTTTGCTTCCCAGTAACATGCTATGTTTAACATAACAATGACATTTGCCTGAGTCAGTCACTGCAATCTATCAGGAATAATGTTTTTATTGAGTTATAAAATCTACATAAACTTATTTTTTTTCCAGACTAAATCTCAAAGAAATAAGGAAATTGAAGCTCAGACTTTTTAAGCAATGTGCTCAGAGTTGTATCAGTCATTATTTGTGGAGTGATATCTCAGTATCCAAACCCACTGTCAGTAATTGAGTTCTGACTTGTAGTGACTCTATAATTGACAGATTAGAACTGCCCTGGTGAGTTTCTGAGACTGCTCATCTTTATTGCTCATCTTTTTCCTGAGGAACAGCTGGTGGTCTTGAACTGCTGAGAACTTTAATATGCTACAAGGACGCATCAAATATCAGCATAGTTTCACCAACTCCAAAGGATGTTCTACGCCTCTGATCACCTATAAACTTAGTGTTTAAATTCCCAAACGTTCAAGCCATATTGACTGGTACAAAATTGCAACCCCATTTTACTTGTTGCACAGCTGCATAAATTGCCTACTGACTCTGCACCTTCGTTTCCTGATTTATACAATGGGATGATGATGTGGTTTTCTTTTTCATAGTTGGTTATAGAGCAAAGGGATAACATATACATGTAAGAATTAAGGTTGCAGATGGACATTGGGCCTCAAGTCAAGTACTGCCTTAATACTAGAACACTTTTTTCCTAACAATCCTGCATTCTGTGATGATCACCTTCCTGATACAATCAAGGAAGGCAAGATGGGTGTATAAACAAATGTGGTGAAGAAAGTTGATGGTGCCCCCTTATCAAAAGTTAGAGGGTCTGGGGTCTGAAAGGCTTGAATATAAACAAGTGGTCATCTAGCTGAGAAGCAACAAAGTCCACGTGGAAGAAGCACACCAGCCTGTGTGATCACGAGATATCGATGAAATCAAGTATCAGGCATCTAAAACCCAGAATAAAAACATACCCAAGATGAATGGGGTTGGAGGGGGAATGGAGTGGAGACCCAAGGCCCATCTGTACAAAATTGGACATCCTCTTACAGTGGGGTCATAGGGAATAGATGAGCCAGTCAGGGTACAACATAGCACTGATGAAACTTGCAACTTTCCTCTAGTTCTTTGCTGCTTTCTTAACCCCACCATCATGACCTCCATTCTACCTTACAAATGGAATTAGACCAGAACATGCACACGGCTACAGATAAGAGCCTGCAATACAAGAAATTCACAATAGATAAACCCCTCAGGGCCAACAAGGAGAATAGAGATACCAGGAGGATTAGGGGAGGGTGGGGGGCGGGAAGAGAGAATCAATCACAGGGTGAGAGGTGACAGAGGATGTGGAAGATGTGGAAAAATTAATCTATAACTTATCAAGGATTTGGTGAGGGAGGCAGGGCAGAGAAGGGCCAGAATAAATTAGGCGTGGATATTAGGGGCTCAAGTTGAAAGAGAATGCTTTGAAAATGATGATGGCAGCATATGTACAAATGTGCTTGATGCACTGTATGGGTTGTGATAAGAGACATAAGAGCCTCCAATAACAGTATTAAAGAAAGACAGGTAATAATCAGCACAGATATGGCTTTCTTTATGATATGTAAGTTCAGCACACACCAAAGTAATTATCAGTTTAGCAGATTGGTTTATTTCTGGTACTTAGAATAATGTCTAACACATAATAAGCCATACTATTACCAGAATAAAAGTTGTTCAAGCTATATATGTGGATTGAGCTGAAAGATAATTTTAATATATAAGGTTCTTTTTTGCATGTGTAGCACCATAAATCAATGTGAAAGCTGAAATATAACCGGTCTTTAAAGTCATAATGTGAAGTGTTATGGAAACTAATGGATGCATTAGTTCTCCCAATGATCTCAATGAAGGAAGATGTTAACACAAAGATGAAGTACGTTGGGGGCCCATAACAAGTATAGAGAATGACTCTGAATACCTTCTGCTATTTCTGTTCCTTCCAAAGATAAATGCTCATCAAATTAAAATCTTCACTCCTCACCTTTAAATCTGTCATTGTTGCCTGGATTTTCATCTCTGAAAGTCTATTATTACTAAGCTGTACTTTTTTCAATATTGTACACATTAAATCCAAGTCACTATTTAGGGGAAACACCTTCTGGGAGCCACTGTAGTCAGTGCATTATCATCCCATTTTTCTGCAAGTTTTCCTTTTTGATGTCTATCCTTCAAAACTGAAGGGGCCACAGAGAGCTACAAAGTCTGGAGGAAAAGGCAACCTTACAGGTTATTTAGTACATGCACAGAAAGGAACCACACATGAAGAATATGGGGTGGCGGTGTCTTTGGTGCAGCTTGATTTATATATTGTTGTTGTTGTTTAGCCAAGTTTTTAACTAATTCTCAAATAACTTCCCCATCTCTTCAATGGTCCATTGTCGTCAGTCTTCTAGCACAAATGTGTGAATTTTGTGAACATTTTTAGCCATTCAGGAAGGTAACAGACGTCTAGAATAATGTTTGTCATCAATCAACATTTCACCTTTTTGGAAAAACAAACAAACAATCACAAACTTGACTTTTTCTCATACAGCTGTCCTTATAAGCTGTATTCAATATCACAAGAATTTCTGCAACACTTTTCCTGAGAAGGAAACAAAATTTCACAGCCACACACTGTTCTCTAAAATCTGCTGTCACAAAGATTGAGGTTCAAGGAAACTTCTTTTCCAAAAAGAAGCACTGTGACCAGAGAGAACCTTCCCTAGTGACGCCACTGGGTGCACTAACTCAGAGCGAGTTGCCAGATGCCCACCTAGCAGGAAAACCCCACTAGCCACCCTTTAGGAGAAAGATCTGGCAGTCTGTTTGCATAAAGATATATAGCCTTGGAAACCTTTTGGGGACAGTTCTGCTCTCTCCTTACACTGTCCTCCAGTTGGTTTTCACTCATAGTGACTTTACAGGACAGGGTAGAGCTGAAGCTGTGAGTCTCTAAGACTACAACTGCTTAGAAGAGTAGAAAGCCTGTCCTTCTCTCTCACAGCAGTGGTGGTTTCCAACTACTGACCTTGAGATGAAAGTCCAATGTATAATCACTATCCTAAGAGGGCTACTGCTCTTTCCTATTATATCCTTATGGTGGCAGTGAGAACTGACTTGAAGGCAGCTTACATGAATACCAATATCTTCTTACCATCCTCTATCCTCAGCAATATTCTTCCTAAAGAAATTTTGAAGGCCTCAGTATTTGCAGAGGCCAAAAATAAAACATTGTGTTAATGTGGAATCCTCTACCTGTTCTATATAAATCATTTCGGTGAATATATTTTACATTCGAAGCTCCTTCTGCATACAGCCAAGATAATTTGCAGACTTCCTTGTGTGATTTATAATATTTTAAAATAAAAAGTAACTAGATACTTATAATAATTTGATTGATTTTGTAATGAGCTATCTTCTCCAGTTTCTTATGTTTATGCACTCAATTATCCAATAAACAAGGAGCCAAGAGTTCAGGAATTGAATAAAGCTAAAGGGCTGGTTTTCTACACGCAGAAAAGCTGTTGATGTTCAGAAGACCACTGATAAAATTTAGTTCTGAAGCAAACGCCATGAAATAAGAATGTAGTCCAAAATGGCAGCAGAAAAGACAAATAAGAGTTGCTAAGACATGGTTTCTACATGATGTCTGACAAGACTAAAAATACAGCAAGTTGCCCTGGTTTTTGTTCATCTATTAAAACAACCATGACAGTAATCAACTATGTAATACACCTCAGCAACTCTGAGTCAAGTATCTCACGTGTATTATTTAATTTCATTTTTTCTTGAGATAAATGGATGACTCTCCTTATTTACTAATGAAGAAAATGGAAGGTAATACGGATTTGTACGTGTCAAGTAACTTTCCCTAAGAGACCAGGCTAAGATAGCAGAATGAAGACTCCAATCTATACAATTTTCCCCTGAGATATTGAATTCTTACCCTTTGCCAAGGACAAAAGCCAAAATCTCTAAACAAATTGGCAATAAGCATATTTTAGGTTATACATGAAAATAATTATATTCAGGTACAGGCTACAAATATAATCTTATCAAAGATATTATGAACATAGAAAAGGAAATATATTCAGGATAAACAAACACCAATTTTCTTATGACCCTGAAAATATTGTTGTGTAACTAAATGTACTTTTATCCAATAAAACAATCCAATAAAACTCTTTAAAGGGTACGATGTGGAGAAAATAAATTCTGTGAGTTTGGTTTTATTTTTACATCTTATTTTGTTGTTATACATCTTATTTGAGCTCATTCTCTAAATAAACAAAATCCCTATAGGTATTTTTTATGTTCTCTTTTTTACTCCCTAAAAATTCGCTGCCATTGAGTTGATTCTAACTCAGAGATAACCTTTCTTTTTGCTGACATGCCAAATCTGAGAGTCGACAAAGTTGGGAAAACAGTGAGGTGGCAGAAAGAGAGTCTGTGGTAGTTCAATGGTTTTATCAACTCCCGGTACTTTCTTGGGGGAGGGGGGTGTCCACAAGTAAGACCCTAGGAATGACCCTTTTCTGTCCTCACTCTGTCTTTCTGCCTGCTGGGACCTTGGATCCACACGATCCTGCACCCACTGGTCTGTGAGCTTCCTTCATTCTGCATCATTGCTTGTGGCTGTGTGTGTATGTCTGGAAAGGAACTTATTGACAAGTATTGGACTTATGAGCTTGAGTAGGACTGATGTGGGACCGTTTCTTATTACATAATCACTTCTCCATATAAAAGGTTTTCTTACACATATTTGAGTGTCATTGGATTTGTTTATCTAGTCAACCCAATCAAACACAGAATCCAAAGTCTAGTGAAGGGTTAACTCCTACATTCATAAATTAAAAAGAATATGCATTAAAGTGGTGTGAGATATCTACTTAATACTATGCTTGTTCTTTATTTACACAGGTCGGTACCCACAGGAAAGCAAGGGCACTTACATCCCTGTGCCAATTGTCTCAGAACTGCAACAGGGGAAGTGGGGCGCCAAAATTGTCATGAAAGAAGATAGGTCCATCCGGCTCTCTGTTCAACCATCCCCGAAATGCATTGTGGGGAAATTCCGCATGTATGTTGCTGTCTGGACTCCTTACGGCATAATGCGCACCAACCGGAACCCAGAAACAGACACATACATTCTCTTCAATCCGTGGTGTGAAGGTAAGGGACAGAAGTACATTTCTCTCATGTATAAACAATTGTTCACATATTTTCAATGTATCTGTTTTTGAAGGGATAGCAGGATTTTGGAAGAAATTTCCCTTTCCTACATACACATTTCTTTGTGATTAAGGAAAGGATAGCTACATATAAGCTTTGCTCAGTATGGGTGTATGAGGATAAAACCTGTGTGTGTGAGGTTGACGTTCTCATTTGCTTCAGCACTGAAGATTGGTCAAGGTTTCAGATATTGAGTGAGGAACCATGTGTTGATTTTATAGATTGTGGATATACTATGGCTGTTTTTGTTTTATTTGGCTTTGAAATCAACTTGTCACTAAAGATTTCGAGTTCACTTTCATTCTAATTTCCACATTCCTTTTTTTAAACCACTGAAACACTATTTAGGTTTGAGGAATAGGAGGTATTTTTATTTTAGTTTTTAAAGTTACAAAGTATTCATAACTCCCTATTCAACCCATCTCAAGAAATGAAATCAACAATGTCCTTCTAAGCCTTCAATATATGCATTATTTTTTTCCTTCTCTTTCCACCATTCCTTACTTCCTCTTTGACATCTAACTTTTTCTATTGGTGTACAGGCCACTCTTCTTATTTGTTTAGCATTATAACAATGTTGATATTGAATGCTTATCTTTGCAAGAGTTTTCCACATAATTTTCGCTAGTTTTGTCCATGTGCTGTGGTATTAAAGAGTTGTCATTGTTTTTACTAATACAGAATGTTTCATAGCATGAAGGTACCAGAGCTTATTTATTCATTTCTCTATAATTGTGATTTTTGTTTCCATGTTTTTCTATGATGAAATGGCTTTGGGCTGAGCCCCGGTGGCATAGTGGTGGAGTGCGGGACTGAGGCCCACAGGGTTGGTGTTTCAAATCCAGCAGCAGTTCTCCAGGAGCAAAGCTGGGCCTCCCACTCCCCCAAGAGGGCAGTGATGCCCTCCCACAAAAAAAAAAAAAAAAAGAAAAGATGTAAACTTTGGGGAACGGGTCGGGGAAAAAAAAAAAGAAATGGCTGCAATAAGCAAACAGATGTATGTATATTCCTGTTGTATTCTTGATTTCTTCAGGATCTACGAACAATAGAGAGATTGTTGGATCATAAATACTTGTATTTGTTTAAAGAAGTGTCATACTGATGCTCATTGTGGATGTACAGTCCTAGCAGCAATTAAAAGCATTCAATCTCTATGCATGCTCTCCGGTACTTATACAGTTTTCTGTTTCATTGAATTTTGCCAAATATGTCAGTGTGAGGAGATATCTCATTGTAGTTTTAATTTGTAGTTTTCTTATTGCTAATGATCTTAAACATTTATTCATATGATTGTTGGCCATCAGGATGTTCTCTTTAGTAAATGTTCTATTCATGTCTTGTTCCTAGTTTTTGATGAAGTTATTTGTATTTTTCTTGCTAAGATGTAGATATCTATAGATAGATTTTGCTCTATAGAAAACTTTATATGATGCTTTATTACTGAATATTTCCCTACCTCTAAGTATTTATTGACTCTTTTGATTAAGTATTTCAATGCACACATGTGTCATAATTTTAGTAGACCTTAGTTTTTTATTCTGTCTTCTACAGTGTGAATATTTTTCATTATATTCAGTAGAGTACTTGTGCCTTGTATTAGGGTCCTTAAGTTTGTCCCTATTTTTTCATTGATGATCTTTATAATTGTATGATTTATATTTAGGTCTTTGATTCATCTTCATTTTGCTTTTGCTTGTGGTGTAAAGTATGGGTCTTGTTTCATCCTTTTGCTGGTGAAGATCCAGTTTATTCAATACCATTTATTGAAAAGGCTAGTTCTTGTCCACTTAATGTGTTGTAGTCATTCAAAAACTTCCTGTCTATAGCTACTTGGTGGTAATTCTGGGTTCTCAATTGTAATCCAATGATCTTCCTATCCATCATTGTATGAGTATCAGGTTATTTGATTACTGTACCCATCTAGTAGGCTTTAAGGTCTGGGAGTGAAAGGTCTCCTACCTCATTTTTATTTTTAATAGTATCTTATTTGGCTTAGATTTTTGTCTTTTCCATAAATATTGGTGGTTGCTTTTTTTCTAATCTTTCAACTATTGTGATGGAATTTGGATCTGAATTACATTGAATTTGTAAACTATTTTTGGTAATATTGGCATTTTCATAATGTTTAGATTGTCTATCTGTCCCAGCCCACGGGACATTCGAACGTGGATCTCTGGGTCCAGAGCCTGAAAGATGAAGATGGGCAGGGGACGTGAAGAATGGAGGCAAGACAGGATTCTGATCAAGCCTCATTTATTAGGGAGAAATAAACCAATTTTATAGGGTAAGCAAGCCTAGGCAACAAGCCGAGGCATGAAACATAGTTATCTTCAAAGTTAACAAGTGAAAGTCGCACTCCTGCAAGTCAGAGGATAATCACAAATGCTCTATTCACTACCTATATCATCTTGTCAAGCCTCGAAGGCCAGGGCCGTCCCCACAACCACCCTCCAAAGGAGGTCAGGTGTCCACAACTCAAGGTCTATGCAAAAGTTACAAAAGTAACAGACCACAAATCTCAGGCAAATAGACCGTGACAGAGTTCAGGCTACGTGACTATAGCCAGGTTAAGCATGTCCGGGCTGGATGGCTCCAGACATCTATCCAGGAGCATAATGGCATGCACTATTTGTGTAAGTTCCTTTTGATTTCTTTAAAGAGTATTTTGTGGTTTTCTTTATATAAGTCTTTTGTTTCTCTGGTAAGATTTATTCCTAAATACTTTATCTTTATGGTTACTGTAAATGGTATTATTCTTTTGGTATATTAGTATCACCATTAATAACATACAAAAATCCAACTGATTTCAGTATGTTGGCATTATAGGCTGCTGTCCCACCAACTTTTGTAATTAGTTTGAGCAATTATTTAATTGGCTCTTTGGGGTGCTTGGGGATTATTTATCTGCAAATAAAGAGATTTTATTTCTTCTGTGTCTATGTGGAGCCTGTTAGTATATTTTTGATGTCCTATGTCTCAAGCTAAAACTTCCAGGACTATATTAAATGAAAGTAGTTCCTATTTAAAGAGAGTATGAGTTCAAATTCTTTCAGTTTAGGGGTGCAGGTTATTGGTTTCACATATATGGCTTTTATCATGTTGAGAAATTTCCCTTATTTACCTATTTTACTGAGAGTTTTTATCAGGATTGTATGTTGAATTTATCAAAAACCTTTTTTGAATCAGTTGGTGTAATACATGGTTCTTTTATTTTCTTTAGTTTATGTGATGATTTACATTGATTATTTTTCTACTATCAAACCATCCTTGCATTTTGGGTATGAATTCTACTGGAATGTAATGTATTGCTTTTTTGATGCTTAGCTGAATTCTGTTGACTTCGGTTTTATTGAAGATCTTGGCATCCATATTCATTAGAGATATTGGTCTGCCATTTTTCAATTCTAGTGATGTTTTTACCTGGTTTAAGTATCAGAGTGACAGTCATTTCATAAAATGGCCTTGGTGTTACATTAGTCATTTGTATATTGTGGAGCAATTTATGTAAAATTAATATTAAGCCTTCTGTATATTTTTGATAGAATCCTCCAATGAAATCACTGGCTTTCTGACTTTTTTATGTTGAGATGGTTTTTTTAGATTACTATTTATTTCCTCTCGTGTTATAGGCTCATTTTGGTTATCTATATCACTTTGTGATAACATAGGTAAATATTGCATTTCTAGAAACCTATCCATTTCTTTGAGATTTTCAATCTTACTTGAATATTATTTTTCATCATATTGTAATTATATTTCTATTACATTAGGCTTATTGTAAAGTCATCCATTTCATTTTTTATTCACAGAATTGGTTTTTTTTCTCCTTTGTTAGGTTTGTTTTTGTTTTGGTTTTTAAAACAATTGAAATCTTTAACTCTCACTATAGGAAAGCAGAATAAAATCAACCCTTTCTATCTGGAACATGCTTCTCCAACTTCCTAATTCAACAGCCAGATGCATGTTTGTCTAAGGGTACTGTGATTTTCTTTATATGCATCTCAACTCAACACCTGCCTTGGAGTTGATTCTGATTCATAGTGACCCTATAAGACAGAGTAGACTTGATCTGCAGGATTTCTAAGACTGTAAATCTTTATGGGATCCTACAGCTTTGTCGTTCACCCATGGAGCAACCGGTAGGTTTGAACTGCTGAACTTGTGATCAAGAGTCTTGCACTTATCCCACAGTGCTACCAGAGCTTCTTGTGTATAAACCCAGCAAATATGAATACTTATTAATATCCAAGCATGTGACTGCATTAATTATAATATCATTTGAAATCATAGCAACCCTATCGACAGCGTAGAAATGCCCTAGTGGGCTTCTGAGACTGTAAGTCTTTGTGGGACTAGAAAGACTGATCTTCCTCCTATTGTACAACTGATGTTTTTGAACTGCTTACCTTGAAGCTAGCCCAAAGTGTAACTCACTCTGCCATCAGGGTGCCTTTAGAGTTGCCTCGATAGCAGTGAGTTTCAGTTTGGTTTTGCTTGTTTTTCCTTAATGAGGATATGAGTTCATTTCTATTGTGATTTTGAGTCCCTGTGTCTGCTGACTAAACAGCCTACTCATCAACACTGCCAGGTTCAGCAAAATGGATGAGTTCAGTTAAAAGATCAGGCACACAGAAATTTCTCTCCAATCCCATCTCTCCTTTCCTAATGTCTAGACATATGTGGATGCCAATGTTGCTTCAGCATTTATAAGGCAGAGCTCAATTTTGGAAACAAGACAGTGCTAACCTGACATGGCATGAAGTAACTTTTTGTCATTCTATTCCAATACATTTCTCTCTGTATCTTTCCAAATGAATTCATGTTATTATTGATTAAGAATGACCCTTGTTTGTGAGAGTTGCATTTTGATCAGCGGAGTCCTGATCTAGAGATAAATAGGAAGATAGCAACATATATACCATACACTTTGGGTCATTCTGACCTTTTGAATGATCTTTTCCAGTAGTTTTGACTATGACACTAAGCTGTACCATCCATCATTTCATACCCAGAGCTCCTATCTGTGATATAGATGCCCAAGATTAACTGCAACAGGTGATATCAGCTGGGCCTATGCAATTCAAAGGTGTCATTTACAAAAATGAAAAGGGACAATGAGAGTAGAAACCTAGATAGAACATGAGATTTTGTAACAATAACCTGGAGCTATATGTAGCTTCTCAAGTGGAAACAGGAATGGGTGAAAATTAGAAAAGGAAGTTTGGAAGCTATTTGTCTGAGGAAGAAAAAAAAGAGAGCAGAGGAAATAACATTTGGCCCTAGAGATTTCAAACATTCAGATGCTTGGTAAAGAAAGAATCAGCAGAGGAGACAGGACAAGAGAGGTTTGTAGCAGGTGGCTTATTGTAAGAAAAATTATTTTTAAAAATTCATAGTTATGAAATACATAAATCAGGAACCTGTTATTGACTTTCTTTGCATTGTAATAGAAATAATAAAATAAATGCAAACATCATGTAATGAAACAGCATTCTAGGATATTTAAATAATAATATTGTTTACTCAAGCATTCGTTTGTCCACAGTTTTTCTGAAGCATATTGTTGAGTTAAAATGCAATGCCTGTCTACATGCATTTCAACTTTTGTGGTCACTTTTCTAGAAATAAAAAGGTGAGGTTACAACACTTTACAGAAGAATCAATCAGGAGGCATCTAGTCTAATAGCCTCTGAATCAGGAGTGAAATCTTTGGGGGAGTGGCATTCAAGATACAGGAAAAGGACCATTCATACAGGGATATGTGAAAAAATATGAATGAAGGTGCAAGTTTTCTAGGTTCTGTGGAAGAATGGTGAGTTTATTGGCATTTCACCGATGCTTTTTTCTCAGTGATGTCATCTGCTAAGAACAAGGAATGAAGAGGGACTATGATGGGTTTGATGGCAAAGACAAGGTTTTAGAGAGTACAAAATGATATTAGAAAAATAGGTCAGGTGCTTCTGCTTCTGATTCCTTAAAACAAAAGGGAAGCTGCCATAATCCTTTTAGTTTCATGACTAGTGAAAATCAAACATGTCTGCAAATTCAGTGGTGACTTTTGTCTTTAGTGTC
Organism: Nesogale talazaci; assembly: GCA_004026705.1. Lineage (NCBI taxonomy): Eukaryota > Metazoa > Chordata > Mammalia > Afrosoricida > Tenrecidae > Nesogale > Nesogale talazaci. Next base: position 45,371 of record PVJH01011848.1, on the reverse strand, counting down.
ATCTCAGCATTTGGAAATCCTCTTTTCCACAGTGTTGACAACCTGCACCAATCCAGGGGAGAAACTCGGTTCTTCCTCACATTCAACCATAGCAGTAGCAAAAGCAGTCACAAAGCATCTGTGAATGTGGTAGACTTTTGATTGACTTTTGATGTGGGAAATAAGAGAAGGAATCAATTGCTCACCGAGTCTTAGTCTTAGTCCACAATGAAGCATCCTGGAGGTCTTGTGGAAACAGGTTTCTGGCAGCACCCAAAGTGAGTCATTCTAAAGTGGGGCCTCAGAATTTGCATCTTCAACAAATTCCCAGAAGAGGCAAGGATGAAGGATCACACTTAAAGGGACACTAGATGAGTACATAGTAATCATACAAGAATTATTTTAGACTGGGTTGACTAGACAAATCCAGGGACACTCATATGTATAAAGAATAACTTTATATCAAAGGGCAAACATATAACAAGAAAACATCCCAGTCCAGTCCAGAACAATTCCATAATTTCAATATTAGCCTAAAGGCCGGATATTAGACTGTGAATCACTCTTTAGACGCGTGCAGCCACATGCAATGATGAAGAATACAGGAAGATCACAGGCTGATGGGTGGAATGTCTTGTAGAACCAATGGGGGTGAAAGCATCACTAGGCCTCTCAAAGATCTTGCTGTGTCTCTATGTGGCTTGATAATAGGAAGGTGCAGCAGAGAGAAGGTGTGGCCCGCCTCCAAGGAGAAAGGGAGAAAGTTGTCTCCTCCTGAGAAGGCCACACCCACAGGAGGCATCATCAGGCTGTGACCTGATTGCCAGCTAAACTCCATCCCTTCACTTTATCACATTGACATGAAATTATGTAGCTACCACAAGAATGCTCACAGAAAATTGGAAAGTATCATTTACTCTGAACTTCACCGAAATGCCCTTTTGATTCACACATCTCATGACCTCTTTATGTCACTATACACAGACATCTTCCAGGTATTGTTTATGAAAGGGAAAAAAGGGATCACTTTCATCTTCCACAAGGCATAGTCCTCCAGGAAGGATACCCAGTTATACTTTGTCTGACCATGATTTATAGCTTTGTACTTCCTTAGGCTAATGGCGAGCAGGAGACTCAGAGAGGTATGATTTGGCATCTGGAAAGTAGGAAAAATAAGATGGATGAAATCATTGCTCACGTGGAAAAGAAAACACAGGAAAGGGAGCAGAGGGTTCTCACAAATCACCAAAAAGAGGTGAGTGAAGGTGCTGAAAAACACTGCACTCCACTCATTCAGAAGGGAAGTCCAAAGTGGGAGAGGACATGAGCTTGGAAATCATACCAGCATGTACAAAACTTATTGATAGAAAGCATGCTCAGCTTTGCTCCTGGAGGTGCTCCAGCCTGCTTTGCATTCATAGGCAATTTATCCTTCTTAATCACTAAATAATTAATGGGAATCAATAGCAATACCACCAGTGAGGGCAAGGATAGATGCAGGGTTCATTCTCTCTCTCTCTCTCTCTCTCTCTCTCTCTCTCTCTCTCCCCCCCCCCCTCTTCATAATGCTAAATGGGCTTCAGGTCCATTCCATCAGGGAACCCTCCCCCTGGGTATTGGAGACAGAGCTATATCCACAAAGGCAGCGGCAATGAATTGGGCATTTACAGTGGCATTCTGTCTTTGTGACCACTCAGGAGTTCTGAAGAATCGAGCATATTTCACTATTTAAGTTCAGGATTTTTCAGATAGCTAGTCTAGCACTGATGACGAATTGTAGATTCTGAAATATTTAAATATCTGATCAGTGTGCTCAATACCCTGGGGCAGTATTTGACTATTAGATTTGATTTGTCCGCTCATCAGTCATTTTCAGCATCCTGATAACTTGTTTGCCCTCCACTCTGCATAGCTGAGTTTTCCTTTTTTTTGTTGTTCACTGCTGCTGAGGTGGCCCCTGACACAGGGTACACTGAACACCATACACCTTTGTAACCCACACAGGATTTTTTATTTGAGTGTCTTTATACACTGTTTTGTTGTGGAAGCCCATATAGTATCATAAAAACACAAATATCTCCACTCTCCTGGGTTGGCTGGAAAACAAACCTATGTTGACAGGATGGAAGGCAAGAATTCATTCTATAATTGAACCACTACTGCTTCCCAATCATCATATACTTGATGTTAACAAGCACTGCATTGAATTAATAATATCATGGAAATAATTTTTAGTTAAACTGCATTCTATGATCATGGTAAAGTTTTAAATGTATTCTTAGATCTTACCATCTTGACAACTTAAAGGCCTGTGTGTGTGCATGGGAATGAACATGGGTTTTGATAGATTTCTCTGTCTTAGACTCTGACATTAGATCTGCATCAAGTCCTTTCTAACATTTTATCCAGTCATTTTTTCACTTTCCATTAAACAAAGAAATAAAATTAAATTAAAGCAATCAAAAAGTTTCCTAATGCCTTGGATTCCCTTAATAGAAAAGAAGTGTGGTCAGCTTGTATTTTGTTAAGAAATTAATCTTTATACTACCTGCTTTTGTGATCCAGCCTGATCTTTCAGATGGTTCAATATGGCATGAAAAATTCGACAGGGACTGCTATTTCTATGGACAATGATAAAGAGCATCCTTCCTCTTGAAGACAGTTGCATACTGCAGAGAATTTATATCCTCAGATTAACTGAACTAACCAAGTTGATTGGGACACAAAACAGAACCGAGCTGCTCCATTGGGTTTCTGTGGCTGTAAATCTTTAGGGGAGCAGAGAGTCTCATCTTTTTCTCGATGGGTTCACACTGCTGAATTCATGGGTAGCAATCTGTCATGCAACTACCCTCAGGCTAGGGCTGTTAATTTACTTAACTCACAAACTTTGCTATTTTTTTGTTGGTTAAATTATTGACAGATGTTATCTGACAACCATGGAGCTGTTTAAGATCTGAGAAGTCATCAACACCAATTCACATCACATGCTTCACTAAAGTGAAGTATTTCTAGCCAGGACATCAAAAGAACCCAACTCACTGTCCTTGAGTCACCCCAAGCCGATAGGACAGGAAGGAACTGTCCCTCTGAGTTTCTGAGACTATCCCTGTATGAGGGTAAAAAGCCCCATCTTTCTGCTGCAGAGCAACGGTGGACTCAAACAGTCCCAGGCAGGTTAATTAAATGATCGAATACAGCTGCCTGCTTTTTAAGGCAGCAATGTTGTATGGCCCACAAATGATGTTATAAACATCCAAATGGCCTTGGGAGAAAAGAGATGCCCTACCTTGGAAATAAATCTGAAATATCGATATTACGCATTTCTCATTCCCAAAACAAACAGCTGCTAACTAAGGGGTGGAGATGCATGTATACCCACAGGTACCTGGGTTGGCTTGACCCGGCAATCTACATATGATAATTGTGCTCCTTGGGTTTGAGGATATCAACACTTGAGAAGTTAAAACCCCACACCGAATACCCACAAATTTGCCTACTAATAGCTTTCTGTCTGCCAGAAGCCTTGCCAATCACAGAAACAATCATTTAACACGTATTTTATATGTTATATTTATTATGTATTTCACCCACATAAGAAGTGCTTCCTCAAAACAAGATGAAAAGATATTTCACAAGGTCTTCATGCTTGCTGTGTGCTTATTGCAATAGCTTCATGATTGTTTCATGAATTTCCTTTATTATTTAAAATTTTTTTTTTACAATTGTCTTTAGGGTGGATTCATATATCTCTACATGACTATCAACAGTAGTTGCACACCTCAGTCTGTGTATCAAGCAGTCCAACTTTTTCTTGCAATATCATGACTTTTCTTGGCTTTTTGGAAGCATATCCAGCGTCACAAGTGGTATTTTGTCTGAGTCCTATGGTATTATTCAACATTGATGATACTACAGTAAACATAATGAAAAATGCTGGGGGCCCAAAAGAGATCCTTTGTGACTGCCATGCACAATTTACCGGTATGACAAACTGCTTGCCTGGAGATCATTAGTGTCACACGGTGTTTACAATAAAAATAGATGCGAAAGTGGACTCAGACATTGCCAGTTCAAGGGTGAACTGCACCTTGTTGTTATTACTGTTCTGGGCTGCTGAGTCCATTCTGACTTATCGCAAGCTAATAGGACAAGGTAGAACTGGCCCAAAGAATTTCCTAGGCTGTAATTTTTACAGACATAGATCACCAAATCTTTTCTCCCATGGAACAGCTGATGGATTTGAATCACCAACCTTTAGATACCACCTGAGTGCTTCAGCATTGCACCACCTGGGCTCCTTGACTTATATAAAGTAGTGTAAAATTTACTTATTCGCAACCATTAAAGTCCTAAATTAAATTTTGGAAATACGGAAACAACAAAGGAGAACACAACAGCTGTCCTCATGGAACTTCCAACAGAAGTTTTATACAAGAGTTACTAATAAAAAACTCATTACAGTTTCAAAAGTACAGAAATTAATGCAGGGAACAAATAGAGCAACAATGGGGGCCTCTGACCTAATGGGGAGATGTGGGGTCACATCTCTATCTTTGTATTCTCTATAGCGCTAGAAGCGTCCTTGCATAATATAGTAATAGGGAATGAAGGTTTTAGGTTTTTATCCAACACCAACTTCCTATTTAATAAATTGCCATGAATTACAGTTCCCAGTGTGAGTCATTCAGAGACATTCATTCTTTTGGGCCAAATGAGTGTCAGTCAGGGTGGCTTTATGGTACTGGAGTCAAAAGGAGTCCAAGGAGCTCAAAGGAAATATCTGTTTCAGTGACATACATACATATCCATATGAGGGGTTTCTGGAAGGAGCAACCTTGAAAGTGTCTAATCCACAATCACATTCATCTACCAATTCATGCAGTTCATCATTCCTTACACAGGAGCTTGTTATTCTCTTCCAGGCAAGCTTCTAATCAATGTCTTCATGGATATCTATTTTTGGAAAATGGATCTTTATTGTACCCAGATTAGCACAGGGTTTCTCACAAAACACACACTCGATTAGCAGTTACTGAAGTAAATAGACCACCACCAACCTGAGAAGCAGGGAGAGGATTATTTTTTAATATTTTAAAAGAGAAGGGAGTCTCCACAATGTTACCTAAAATTCTCACGGTCATATAGGAAATCAGAAAATGAGTTGGGCCTAAAATGAGGGTGTTCTGACTGCGTCAGGGTGACCTCTTTATGTTATCATAATTATATATACACATTTGTAAGAGTATGTATGTCTGTGTATATATATATATATATATATATATATGTTTATAATGAATTTGGGGCTTTGATATTTCAGATAATCAGTTTTGTATTTAACAGTTTAAACTACTTAATAATCACAAACCAGGAGCTTGCCCCCTCCCGATTTCTCTTACCTCTCGTGTGCCACTGGGGTCCTCTTCACCTGTTAACCCTATAACCTATGACTTTTTCTTCCCTCCCTTGTCCTTCCATTTTGGTAATCTCAAAAGTTGTTCCCAAAGTCGCCAGTATCACACTCTCTGAGCAAGAGAAGCAAGAGTTCAGTGGTCAGCTAAGAGGTATCCATGATCTTCCACTCAAGTTTAGGATGTCATCCCATTAGACTAAAACGAATAAAACGAGGTTGAGATATAAAAGATCTCTTTGAGTGAATTTTTTAATGCCTCTAACAGGGGTGCAAAATTGCATTTAAAACGTGTTGAAAAACTCAACTTGTATATGAATATATACAGTAAACTGTTCAACTCTTGAAACAGCTTTTATCTGTGTTTCATGAACCCATTCCATTCCAAAGTGATCAGATTTCAAAGCACAGCCTCTGGAGTGGCTGCATTAAGCAATTTTAGGATGAAAATCTTTGAAACCAACCAGAGAAAGAATGTGCAATGTGGAAATGGTATTCCTTAATTTGCTCTAAAGTTTCCCAATTCCCATAAACAGCAAGTGATCCTTTGCATGCCCATACCACTCAGTGCCTGCATTGGCACATAGCCTTTTCTGGTTTCCGTGAGATGCAAAGACGTATAGCATGATGACATGATTCTGGAGTCACGTGTATTACACAGATCCAGTCATCTCCTCAAAGAGTGATTACCTTCACCCAGCCTGGCTTCAGTCTCCCTCTATATTGCTGCTGCCTCATATTTTGAAAGGGAAGCCAAAAAAGGTCATCTTTTGATGCTACAGAGATTCCTTAATGTGGTTTATGTCGCCCAGATCTCTAAGCCCCACCAAATGACCTTTCCCTATAAGAATAAGGAGATGAGGGAAGATACTGACAGGATTCACCTTGGAGAAATTGTGAACAGACTTCCCTGCCACCCCATCCTGGTGTGTATAAAATGACCCCTCGGTGAAGCAGAAGGATGGATCTTATTACCAGCAAGAGCCAGAAATGGAGCATGTCATCTGGACCCAAGATCCACACATAGGAAACTTCCTGGATCCAGAGGACATCAGAGGAGCCGCAGCAAAATCAGAAGTCAGAGCCTGGAACAGAATGATAACTTTGCAACCCACAGAGCAAGTTATGTGGAGTGATCTTGTGCAGGATCCTGTCTTGCCTCTTGGCACATAATTGCAAAAGTTGACCCATGTAAGTAGAACTGAGTGCTTTCAGACTGAGGCTTCCTGTAGGAGAGTGCCTCTTAATTCAGGGAGCTTGATTTTTTGACCATTGAAGCTTGAGCCGGGTAGACTGGTAATAAAACATATCCACTTGAGTTATAACTTACAGCAGAGTGGTATGCCCCTCTGGAAACTTATTAGTAGACCTGAAGGAACTTTGTAATACGTCCTGATAAGCATCTCAACACTGAGCATTTCTTATTGGCATTACAACTTGTTACCTTCCTTCATAAATACTTTGATCATGAATTTGGTCTGAATGTATATGGTCTTTACAATGGATGATAGAAGCTAGAGACCAAATAGAGACTATTAAGACAGCTGAGATGACCTAATACAATTCCCTCCCTTCATTACGAGTGACACATCTAGCATTTGTGCAGGGTTCATACTATTATTTCTTATAAAAGGATTAGAACAAAGAAAGAACCCTGACAAAATTTTCAGCAGTTTCTTCACAGGGAAAGTTTGAATGATAGCCTTCTCAAGACAATAATTTTCTTTGATTCCTGAATTTGCTTTGCTAGGTTTGAAGTTAATAACTTTGGAAAGGAAACGATGTAACTTTCAAATATATGCAAATAAGAAAGAAAATTACCCACCCATGTGGTAAATGAGCCACCTTCTCTCAAAGGGGCTAGACAGGCAATCAGCTCAGCATTTATTTCCACATGTTTGTTATAAATTTTCTCCTACTTTCCCCAGATAGCGAGGTTAGTGGTAGCTTCCCAGGATACCTGAAGTCAGCTCCTTAAGTTTTCTTTTTCCTTTTTATAACTCCCACTACTCCCTCTGGAGGAGCAGTGAAAAAAATGAGATCATCTTTCTTTACTACTTGCCTTGCATAAATTGTTAGTCACCCTGGAAGGGTGGTTATTTATACGATATTTTGAAAGTGTTCTGGCAACAGACTCTGTGGAAATGAATAGAGCTATTATACTCTGTTCCTCAATGATGATAGGTGTAGTTTTTTGCCTCTCAAATTTTATTATATTGAAGGCTACTTAGCATAGAAAAGTTATCAATCGCTCCTACTACTAAATCCATGCACTACATAGGAAAAGACAATGTCCTTAAGAGAGTTCAGATTCCTTTCCAACCCATGTATATCAGAGTAGAACTTTACTCCACATTTTTTAGCGGTTGATTTTTCAGAAATTATTCACCATATCTTTCTTCAAAGCACTTCTAAGTGGATTCACACCTCTAAACTTTTGTTTTGTTTTGTGTCATCACTGCCCTGGTAGGAGTAGGAAGCCCAGCCTTGCTCCTGGAGAGCTGCTGCTGGATTTGAACTGTCAACCTTGTGAGCCCCAGCCCTGCACACAGCCACTACGCCACCAGGTCTCAGCCACCTTTAAACTTTTTTTATGTGCAACCCACCACATTAGCCATTTATACCAGTCAGGGATGCTCTATGAGATACCTGGACCTGGATTATCATATATACAGTGGCTAGCATGTTGCCGTGAGGCTCCAAGTTATAATACCTACATTTCAAATATCAGGGTCACCTCTGATAGACAGTTTTCAACAGAGCTTCAGGCAAAGACAGACTAGGAAAAACAACCAGGCTTCTAAAAATATTGACCAGCTTATGAAGACTCTCAGAATATTTTCTGATATAGTTATAGTGCCAGAAGATGTCTTCCTGCCCTCCATCCCCAGGTCAGAGGGTGCGCAGAATATAATGGGGAGAGAGCTGCCCTCTCAAAATAGAGTCAGTCTTAATGGCATAGCTGGAATTAAGTTTTGGGACTTTCATTTGTTGGTGTGGCATAACTCCAAATGAGAAGAGGCATTGGTAGACTTTATTGGTATTAAAATGCGTAATCTTCGAAGCATGACTCTAGGAAAATTTAAATCTGTGAAAATGAAATTGAATGCTTGAGAATACATATCCTAGAGATTAGTGAGTTAAAATGGACTGGTATTGGCCAATTTTAATTAAAAAAATCATGTGGTTTACTATGTAGGAAATAAAATTGAAGATGAGTAGAACCACAATAATTGTCACTAAGAATTCTAATGTCTATGCTGAGCCACAGTGCTATTAATGATAGAATACTGTTCATACACCCACAAGGAAGTCCAGTTAAAGGTTTTATTATTCAAATTGATGCATAAACTACTAAGGTCAAAGATAAAGAAATTTAGGATTTGTACCAACTTCTACAGTCTGAAATTTATCAAATACTCAACGAAAGATATCTACAATTACTGGTGATTGGATTGTGAAAGTTTAAAAGAAGAACCAATAATTGAAAAATGTATTGGTAATGGAAGCAGCACTACTACATGATGTAATTTTGCAAAACAAAAACCTATTCATTAGAAATACCTTTTTCAAAAACACAAATGTGTACTATACAAGCATACCATGTCAAATAGGATACAAAGAAATCAAATTAACTGCATTTGTGGAGAGAAAAGATAGGAAGGCTCAAAATTATCAGTCAGAAAAAGACCTCAGGCTGACTGAAGAATATTCTATGTATTACCTGTACGCAAGTTTATGTTGAGGATGCAAAAAATAATTTTAAATCCACAAAAGCAAAAAACACAACCTGGGGGATATAAGCAAAATCAATACTGGAAACCAGACAAGTTGTGGAGTAACATCAAGAAAATCATACATAAAGGAAGCAAAAGGTCATGAAGGATAAAAAAGTGAAAATTAATATCAGAATAGAATAGCCAAAATAAATAGAAAAGAATAATGATGTGAAACACTAACCAAAAACAATGTCAACGAACTGAAGAGTTCAAAGGGAAATTTTAAAGGATAAAGTAAAATATTATAATGAAATATACAAAGACCTGGAGTTAGAGAATCAAAAATAAAGAACGTACTAAGAATGTCTTGAGCTGAAAAAAGTGAAGATTAGGTTCAGAACTCTACTTATAATATTGAAGAATTCTGTGAGCAAAATGTTGAAGTGACTGTACCAAAAGGAACTGGATGACTTTCAATTCACTCAGGGGAGATATCATATGATCATAAACTGATGGCATTGATGGAAAAACAATTGAAATGTTTTTATGAAGATTTACAATGCTGAAAGACGTCTCTTTTCTGTAATTGAACACTTAGAGGACAGCTGCCTGGTCAACTGACTGGAAGAGACTTATATTTGTGCCCATCCCAAAAGAAAGCGGTCCAATAGAATGAGAATGTCATCAAACAGTGTCACAAGTATGCACAATTTTGCTGAAGATAATTGTCAAAATGTTTGCAGTAGTCTATCAGATAGTAATAACTACCAAAAATTTAAGCTGGGTTATGAAGAGAACCTAGAATGTGGGATATTATTTCTGATGTCACATGGGTTTTGCTGAAAGCAGCGACAACAGAAAGATGTTTACCTGTCTTTCATTGACAATGAAAAGATATTTGACTATGTAGATCCTAACAAATTATAGCTAATTCTGAACATTTGAGCAAAATATTGAGTGATAAATTAGTAGTAAGTATCAAATTATGGTACAAGGAATACACTGAGCAGCGATGCCAAAAAAAAAAGGGAATACACTGAATCATTCTAACACAAATAATTTGTCAACATTCCACTATTCCAAGAGGTAGAATATGACCAAAAGCCTAGAAATTTTCTACTCTGTTCCAGTGGTCTATGTACCAGTCTTTGAAGAAGTAACAGATTGTTTTTACTACTGTGGTACTGTAGCAATTTTAGAGGTCAAGTAGAATAAAGTCTCATACTTTTTTCTTCTTTAATAATTCCTTGATTATCCTAGATTTTTTCTCACTCCATATGAAATTAGTAATTAATTTTTCCATTTTTAAAAGAATGGTAGATATGCATAGGGATTGAGTTGGATTTCTAGATTACTTTGAGTAATATTGACATTGTCACAATATTAAGCCTTACTATCCATGAACATGAGATACACTTTCACTTGTGTGTGTCTAGTTTGGATCCTTGTAACAATGTTTGGTGGTAGTTATATTCTTGGGAGGGGGCCTTTTGTTTCTATGGTTAAGCTGATTTCATCTATTGGGTAGCTATCGTAAGTGGTACTGTTTTCTTAATGGCTTCTTTCAGAGCTCTTTTTGATAATATACAGGAATCTTATTTTTTTTCTGCTTATTAAGCTTATATCCTGCCAAGTTGCCTAATCTTTCCATTGTATCCAACCATTTTTTGGATCAATCTGGGATATTTGTACGTATAAAATCATATCATTCTCCAAATAGTGAGTTTCAGTGCTTCTTTGCTTAGTTGGATGCCTTTGATTTATTTTTGCTAAATAAAACTTTCAGCAAAATATTTAAAAGGCTTGGAGGTAAGGGTCATTTTTGTCTGGTTCCCATTTGCTGGGGTTATACTTTCAGTCACTTCCTGAGTGAGAAGTTGACCATTAAATTTTGTGTATGGCCTTTATTATGTTGAGAAATCTCCCTCCTTTTCTTATTTTGTGGAGGGTTTTTTTTTTCTTTTCAGGAATGTGTGTTACATATTGTCAAATGTCTTTTCAGCATTGATTGTAATCATTTTTGTTTATGTGGTGGATTTCATTGTTTGTTTTTCTAATGTCTAAACTTTCTTGTCCCCCTCAAACTCCCACTTCATTATTATGTATTTTCTGTTGTTGTTGTTTTACAGTTGATTTCTATTGGCCAGGACTTTGTTTAGTATCTTTGCATAAGAGGTATTGGTCTATAATTTTTTTTGTTCTTGTAATGTCTTTCCCTGATTTTGGTATAGGGTTATGCTTGCTTCATAAAATAAGCTTGAAACTCCACTACCCTTTTCTGTATTCTGGAATACTCTGTAAAATATTCAGAGACCACTCTTCTCTGAATAATTGGTAAAAATTCCCCTATGCAGTCACCTGGTTCTGGATTTTTCTTGGTTAAAAGTTTTTCAGTGACCTGCTTTATGTTTTCTTTTGTTACAAGCCTGATGATTACATTAGTCTGGGTTGATGTGGGTAGATGATATATTTCTAGAGATTTGTTTATTTCATCTAGGTGTTCAAACTTGTTGGAGTACAGTTTTTTTAGTAGTGGTGTCTTTATTCTTCTCATTTGATTTAGCTCAGTTGTAATGTCACACTTGTCATCTCTAATTCTAAATATTTGCGTGTTTTCTTTCTTGTCTGTAGTTAAGTTTAACACTAGTTTGTAAATTTTGTTCATCCTTTCAAAGAATCAAATTGGATCTTGTTGTTTTCCTGTTTTCCAGTTCATTTATTTATGCTTTAATAGCTATGATTTCTTTTCTTTTATTAGTTGTAGATGTCCTTTTAAGCACTATGTTCTCCTTGTTGAAGGTGCTGTCTTAGGGCATTGGTTTGGGTTTGCTCCTCTTCTTTCTCTTTCCTATAAATTGTCACTTGACGAGAATTCTTGCTGTGTCCCCCAGGTACATTGTGCTTTCATTCTCATTTGTTTCAAGGGACTAAAATTTTTCGTCCCTTATTTTGTCTAATTTTAAACATCACTTTAAAATAGAGTGTTGTTCAGTTTCCATCTCTTGCTCTTTCTATTGTTTATTTCTAGTTTTATAGCATTGTGGGATGAGAAAATGGGTTGCAGAATCTCAATGTTTTAAAATTAATTAATGCTCATTTTGTGGCCTAGAATGTGGTTTTTTTTTTTTGGAAAATGGCCTAGGCGTGCTGACGAAGTATATATTTGGTGTTGTTGAGTGGAGTGTTGTATGTGTTTCTAGCAGGTTAAATTGGTTAATTGTTTTCCTTAGTTCTTTCATGTCTTTCTTGAGTTTTTCCTGATGATTAGTCTTTCTACTAAAGTGGTAAATTTAAGTAGGCTACTGAAATTGCTGAACTCGTCAGCTGGATGAGAGTTTGTTTAATGTTTTCTTGAGGGTCTTTCCTTGGAGTGTATATGTTTAATATGGTATGCCTTCTTGTTCTTCTATTCCTTTAATCGTTAATATTGTCCTTTTTTCCTTTAAGGATATTTTTTTTGCTTGTAGTCCATTTTAGCAGATATAAAAATTGCTACTCCTGCTGTTTTAAAGATGAAATTAGTTTTGTAAAATTTTCTCCATCCTTTGATTTGTAGTCCATTTTTTTTTCATTGTGTTTAAGGTATGTCTCTTGGAGGCATCTTATAGTGGGACAGCTCTTCTAATTCGGTTTGCTCCTCAGTCTCTTGACTGGTGCATTAACCATAGACTTTCAGTGTCATTATCGATCAGTGCAGGTTTGTGGCTTTCAATTTACAATGTGTTTTTTTTTGTTTTTTTTTTCTGGTTTGTTTGTTCTTCCTGTATTTCATTGCTGTTTTGAGAACGCTTTTCATTGTATTAATTTCTGAGTGTTGTTTGATTTGTAAATTGCTTCTCGGTTTGCACGCTATTGTTGATTCTTTGTCCAAAGAGTTCCTGTTAGTATTTTTAGCTATGATGGTCTTGATTTTACATATTTCTTTCATTTTTCCTTGTCTCGAAGGAATCCTCGTGATGTAGTGGTACAAGTTTGGCTGAGATATGCAGAGTAAGTCGTTTGCAACCACTGGTAAATCCATGGGTGAGAAATTGGGCTTTCTCCTTCTGTAAATAGTCACAGAAACCCACAAGAGGTCTCTGTGAGTCAGCATTGACGCTAAGACAGTGAGTGAGAAACATCTCTACTTCTAAGTATTCAAAAGAGAGTTTTTTTTCTGTATATAGGACTCTTTGTTAACAGGGTTTTTAAATTGTTTTTGCTTTTGTCTAAAATGTCACTTCATTGTTTCTTGCCTATATGGCTTCTGCTGAGAAGTCTGAGTTTATTCTTAGTGACTTTCCTTTGTAGACGATATTTTTTTTCCTAGTTGCTCTCAGCATTTGCTCCCTTTCCTTGACACCGGGTCATTTAACTACCTTATGGCACAATGTTTTTCTTTTAGCATTCATCCTGTTTGGGGTTCTCTCAGCTTCTTATATAGTTATTTTCTCCACCTTTATGGTGTGGGAAAATTCTCTTCCTATTTCTTGTACTATTTCCTATATAGACTTTTTCTCTTCTCCTTGAAGGATTCTAAGGAAGCATAGATTGTTTCTTTTGGTGGAATCTCACATCATTCATAGAGTTTCTTCAGATTATTTGCTTTTTTGTCCATTGTTTCTCTTGGTGGGTTATCTGTAAACTCACGCATTTTGGATATCCTTCTCTTTGATTTTATGATTCTGCTCTCTTACCAGGTTGTCAAATTGAGCTATCTGGTTTATTTTATGGAGATCTATTTGAGGTAGGTTTTCTAGTTTTTTTTTTTTTCATTCTTTCCTCCATCTTTTCAAGCATCTAAACATCATTTTCCTGAACTCTACCTCTGGTATTTCCAGGGCATCTTCAGTATACTTTTTTGAGTGCTAAGTGTTGTTTAGTTGTCTGTGGCTGTTTGTTTTGGGGTGTGTGTGTGTGTGTGTGTTTCTGTAGTAACATGACTCAGCTATTTGTCGTGGGCGGGCTTCTGGGTAATGTGGAGGCAGTTGACTATTTCTGGGTTGCTGGAATGGCTGGGACCTTCCTTGCTGAATGTGAAGCCTGTCCAGGGACTTTCTTTCCTGGATCTAGGCTCTGTGAGGCCCTTCCTGGCCATGTTGCTGTAGTCTTCCTTGATGGGAGAGTGGGACAACTAGGGCCTTTTTTGCCTGGGGGTGGGGAGGGTCAAGTCCTTCTTTGTTTCAGGGGTGACCATGGCCTAACTTGCCAGATACTTGAGGTAGGTATGGCTTTTTTTAACTGGGGAATGGCTAGTGCTCTCTGGGGCTTGTATCAGGGGGCAAGCAGTCAGTGATGACTAGAACATACTTTGCAAGTGGACCAGGGATGCTCAGAGCATTCATTGTGTGAGACAAGGTTAGGGGGCCTCACCTCGTCAGGTCACGGGGGTGGCCAGGGCCTTTTCAAATTGTGAAATGTCTTTCTTGCCATAGGACAACCTGGCTGCAGGGACAAGGTTAGCTGGAAGGTATCTTACGGGGTAGAAACTTTTTGTCAGGTTGTTGGAATGGCTAGGGCCTTCCTTGGTGGGGGCGAAAACCGACCAGGTTAAAACACGATCATTTTAATAATCTTACATTGAATTAGAAAATAATAGTGTTACCTTATTGTGTGTTTTCCATTTGAGAATTATATTTGCTCCCTTTAATCACTGGAGAAAATTATTTGTCCTTAAGTCAACATTGACTTGTGGAAACCATATAGGACAGAGTAGAACTGACTCTATGACTTTACAAGTTTGTAAATCTTGATGAAACTAGAAAGCAGCATTCGCCTGTCGAACAGCTGGTGATTTCAATTGCTGACCTCTATGTAGCTGGGAGATCCACCAAAAATAAATAATCTCTGAAGAGGCAATGAGTGATATAGATTCTTGATTTTTCTCTTACGTACCCTTGTTTCTCTACTAAAAGCCATCCAGACTCCTTCAAAGAAATTGCTTATTATCAATTATTTCCTCTTACTTGGATCAACAAGCAAGGCCCATGAAAGCAGCTGTTAGGAAAATAAATTGTGTATTGTTTGGGCAAACCCAAATTTCTAAAACAAGAAACAAAACACAGGAGGTGATGTGATCATTAAGGTGCTCCTGACACAAGTCATAACCTTTTCAATTGCTATAAAGGCCAGTCAATGAGGGGAAAACAAAAGATTGACTCACTTGCATTATGATATTAGGGAACACGAGTTGGATATGTTACAGAATAGAAATGCCCCAATCCATTTTCTTGATTGCATAAGACCATCTTACTAAAAGCAGATGCTATTGCTTTTCTTTTATGAGGCCACTGAGTCAACTTGAACCACCAGACTTTAGGTTAGCAGTTGTGTGAAAATCATTGCCACCTGGGGATCTTATAGCTGGGTATAAATATGCAGAAATATAGCAAAACATTTGGAAGTGTATACCCATAAAGGTTGTATTCTGTGAAAGTAGAGAAGTTTGAGGGTGAGTACAAGAGGTCTTTGATTTTTTTTTTGAACTGTGCCAAAGGGTCTTTAAAGCATTTACAGAAGAATGGAAATTAAAAGCGACAGATTCTCCTTTGATCTCAGGTGATCTGGGAGCAGAAGGTATTGATGCCATATCTTACACTGTCCAATGTCTCCCTTTACCCACTTCCTTTGTCCATACTCCAGTGAATGCACATCCCCTACTGAAGGTTTACAGGGAGGAGATGAGCCAGTCAGGGTGCAGTGTAGCAATGATGAAGCATACACCTTTCCTCTAGTTCTTTAATGCTTCCTCCCCGCTCCTCTCAACTATCATGACCCCAATTCTACCTTGCAAATCCAGCTAGACCAGAAGTTGTACACCGGTACATATAGGAATTGTAAACATAGGGAATCCAGGACAGATTATTTCAGGACCAGTGGTGAGACTAGAGAAAGGGAGAGCATGATGGGAAGGTGTGCTAGATAGGGGAAACCAATTATAAGCGATCCAGGACTTTTATCACATAGTACTATCTATAAAAAAAATGTAGCATCAAAGTAACCAGTTTTCTATTTGAAAAACCAAACCATATTCACTACCATTAAGTCAATGATAACTCATCTTGACCCACTATGGGAATAGAACACTTAGTTTTTCTCCTGCAATGCAGCTGGTGGTTTTGAACTGCCAAAATTGTGGGTCACACAATTGCTATACTTTTTGCTTCTTTTTTTTGTCTTTATCATTGAAGTTTTTCTTTCTTTTTTATTTTTTTAAAAAAATTTAAAACGTAAGCAACAATTTTAGCTCTTCCTTTACTACTTAATTCAGATATGCACACTGTGGACCTTTTCAGGTTAACACCATCAATCTTCTTTAGCTCCAAAGTGTTTACATTTCCCATATCTTAGTATTATTTATTTATCTATCTATCCATTTATTCAAATGCCATTTCAGTAGATACTTGACTTTCTGCATCTGTGTCTACGTCTTCATGGCAGAGATATATTGAGTTTACACATACTTAAATACTTTACAGAAAATTTTCAAGAAATTGAATTTCTCTCAGTCTATTCAAAAGAATATTTAGCCTTTTAGGAGAGTTCCTGTTCATTGGGGAGTAGTAAATGACCAGACTTTGGTGGAATACTAGATACTTGCTCTGAATTGACTCCAATTCCAGGAGACC
Source organism: Nesogale talazaci (assembly GCA_004026705.1). NCBI lineage: Eukaryota > Metazoa > Chordata > Mammalia > Afrosoricida > Tenrecidae > Nesogale > Nesogale talazaci. The sequence continues at coordinate 28,656 of PVJH01011848.1, read as the reverse complement.
AAAACTATCCTTCTAACTCATAAGTCAAGGGAGTTACTATTAATGGAGGTTGGCTATTAATGGAGTCTTAGGTCAGGTCTGTCTCACAGAATGTGGAATGAAGGACATCGCTGCATACACCAGATGGACCTTGACTGAAAGTAGATAATATCAGAAAAATGTTTACCTGTCTCTCATTATCTATGCAAAAGCACTCAACCACTTGAATTATAGCAAATTATAGATAAAATTATGCAGAATGAGAAGCCTGTGCTAATACATAGATTCATAGCAATCCTGCAGGACGACGTAGAACTGTCCATATGGGTTTCTGAAACTGTGAATCTTTATGGGAGTAGAAAACCTCATCTTTGTCCCAAGTAGTGACTAGTGGTCTCAAACCGCTCACCTTACAGTTAGCAACCCCATGCTCACCCAAAGGACTAGGATAATTTTACAAAGTGCCATTAGAAAGCATTGCTCTATGATGTAAAAGGATGGTTAATAACATGAATTAAAATAATCAATGTTTCAAAGGCAGATGAATGTATCCATTTTGTTATAGTTTTTTCCAGTTTATTTTAAGCTACGAAATGTTTATTTTATATCCGTTTTAAAATTATTATCCCTTTATCATACTTACTGATATTGTACAGGACAAGTCTGTAAACTTCTCATACTATAAGTAAAGCAGTGTTTACTGATGATGTCAAGAAGCAAAAGAATATTTGGAAATTTATTGTGGTAACAATTGTACAATATTGCTTGATGTGATTGAACTATTGAGTGACATGTGCTGAACTATTGAGAGACATGTGATTGAACTGTGTTAACTTGTAAAAATAGTTTTGAAAAATGTAAGTGCAGTTTTCAAGAAAAAATGAATTTTAAAGGATACTTCTAGATGTCAGTGTTCTTGGAGGATATTTAAGTTTACAAAACTGGGATTTGAGGAATGTATGACAATGGCATTTGTTATTGCTATAAAGTCACATAAAGCATTACTATAAGGAATTCAAGGGCTGAGCCCTAGTGGCATAGTGGTTGAGTGCGGGACTGAGGCCCACTGGCGTGGTGGTTCAAATCCAGCAACAGCTCCTCAGAAGCAAGACTGGGCCTCCCACTCCCATCAGAGGGCAGTGATGTCCAAAATAAAATTAAAAAAAAAAAGGAATTCAAGACACAGAACTAGTCTTTTATTTTAAGGGTGCATACAGGTGGATACAAGTGCCCAATAACCTTTGTGTTATATTTTCACATTAATATTCTTTTTCCCATTAATAATCATTATTTTATTTTAGTATGCATATTCATTTTCTATTAAAAATCATTTTATTGTGGGCTCATACATCGTTTTTCACAATATATAAATAAGCATACTGTGGCAGGCACCTTCACATGTCTGCTGCTATTATCGTTCTCCAATCATCCGCCTTTTCCCTTGAGCCCCTGGTATTGGCTTTCCCATCCCTTCCCCTTTTCCCTTGCTCTCCCCTCCCCACCAACCCTCAATACTTTATACATTATTATTGTTCTGTCATATCTTACACTGCCCGACCTCCCCCCAACCCACTCCTTTGATTCCCGTCCTTCAAACAGGAGCTTATATGTATATTCTTGCAGTTGGTTCCGTCTCTCTACCCCACCTTCTTTCTACCCTTCCAGCACCTCCAATCTAACCACTGGCCCCAAGGGGTGCATCCATCTTGTTTTCCATATCTCCAGCTCCCCTCTCTACTAGTGTACCTTCTCCAGTCCATCTGGATTTGTAAGGTAGAGTTGGGACCATGATGGTTGTGGGGAGGAAGGCTTCCAGGAACTAGGTGAAACGTCTACATTATCGCTGCCCTGTTGCACCTTGACTAGTCTGTCTCCTCCCCTTGATTCCCCTGTAAAGGGGTGACCAATTACCCACCAGTGGGCCTTAGGTCCCCACTCTGCTCTCCCCCTCATTCCTGATGATGTGATTCTTGTTCTTTGATGCTTGATACCTGCTCCCTTAGGCCCCTCTTGATCATGCATGCTGGTGTGCTTCTTCCATGTGGGCTTTGCTGTTTCTGCACTGAATGACTACTCGCTTATCTTCAAGTCTTTGACACTTCAGACATTCAATCATTTGGTAGCTGGACACTATTGTTTCTTCTACTCTGTTTACCTCTCTATTTGTCTTCAGTGATATAGGGAGTCAATTGGTCCATTGATTTTGGTTTTTGTTCTTTGATGCCTGATACCTGATTGTTTCATCACCTCATAATTGCACAGGCAAGTAAACTTCTTTTATGGTGGGTTTTGTTGCTCCTGAGCTAGATGGCTGCTCATTTATGTTCAAGCCTTTACAACCCCAGATGCTACATCTTTTGATAGCTGGGCACCGTCAGCTTTCTTTACCACTCTTGCTCATGCTGCCACATGTCCTCAGTGAGCACCTTGGGGATGTTTGTATACAGTGATATGTGTGTTCTCCCACCTCTCACCCCATTTGATAACTATTGCCTAGACCTTTCACTACCTTGTTGCCATGCTGGCTGTTGTGCTTCTTCTGTGTGGGTGTGGTCTCTTCTCAGGTAAATGGTCTGTTGTTTACCTTCAGGTTTTTAGGACCCCCAGATGATATGTCCTTTCATAGCTGGGAACCATCAGCTCTCTTCACCACATTTCCTTATGCATCCATTTTAATTCTGTGATTGTGTTGGGCCAGTGAGCTTTGTGGAAAACCAGATTCATTGAACAAAGCGTTCTTGCATTGAGGGAGCACCTGGGTGAGGGCCCAAGACCCACTTGATGCCCTATTATTTGACCTATAGATATGTTCTTAAATTTATTCCCTCCTTATAATAGATAATTATATCTATGTAAGAACATACCTATATTTAGACCTCAAGGAAAGTACTTTTCATATTTTTTCCCAGAAATATTGATCAAAATAAACTTGTCACATTTTTATTAACTTCAAATTCAATCATTACTTCTTTATATGTTCAATCAGCTTCATTCCAACAAAATTGAAGCTGAAGTTTTAGTTTGAGGACATTTTTTACATAGATTTTGTTGTGAAAGTTATTGGATCTCCAGAACTTGACAATTCCAGGACAATAGCTTAGAGATGTTGATGTTGACTCTTGCAAGGGCTGAGAGAACCTGGGGCACCTATGTAACTCTGACTTCTTCTGGAAGGAAAAAAACTGATGCAAGTTAGAAAGAGATATTGGTATAACATTATGGACGAATTTCACCACAATTATCCAGAGTAAAAGAAGTTAACCCTCCATTATTCTAAAATTCTAAGAAAATTCAAAGTAGGATAGAGTGACAGAATATAAATTCCTTGGGAGTTGTGGTCAGAAAAGTGGGATTACAAAGAAGAGTAAGAAAACTTAAGAGATGATAGATAGGTTTAATTTGTAATGGTGAAGTTACATACTTTAAGCATATATGCATACATATATAGCTTTGTTGTTGCATGAAAACAAGTAGAGGAAAGAAAACAAACTAGAAAGTGTGAGAGACCAGACAAGACTAAGGAAAAAACAAAGGCCTCAATCTAAGCAATCCTATGGCTCAGAATGACAATGTCCAACGTTTGGATTGAGCTTTTTATCTCAAGTCTGCATATGTATGGACACTACCAGGGGATTTCTTAAGTCATCAGGTCTGAGGTAGAATTTGAGAGTCTGACTTTGTACTTAATTCTCAGGTGATGCTGGTTCTGCTCATCTGTTCAACTACACCCATCATCAGGGGCTCAGACATTTGTTCTCAACTCTGGCTGCACAGAAGAATCACTTGGAGTTTAAAAAGTAAAAAGCAAAAAGCAAAAAGCTCTGATACCTGGATGACACAAATGTGTAGCCATGGATGAGAGCCATGACTCTAAGAGAGTGTTGAAAATCTTACCAGGGAGTGAGGAAGGAAACATTCTACTAAAGAAATAGGGATGGTAGATAAAACCTGGGATAGAAGAATATAACGAATGATGCCACAATCAGAAGTGATTGCTAAGTAGATAGGCAAGCAGAATTGCCCTCCTGAAATTATAGCTGCAGTGAAGGAAAGTTCTTGTACAAGAGGCAGTCAATCAAGGAGTCTAGTTGGTCACACCCATGCTAACACAGCTATAATGGTTTTTCATTGAAAAACAAATAAACAAAAACCAGCCTCCACCCTCCTTCCTTCCATTAGAGATGACCAAAGAACTAGGCAAGAGAAGTACTACCTTCCGATGAAGGGTTCTGAGTAGCGCAGATGGCTTGCACTGAGTTACTAACTAACTCATTGGTTCCTCAGGAGGAAGGACTGGCAATCTGTTCCTGAGAGGCCACATTCTTGAAAATCCTAAAGAGTGGTTTTGCACTGTACATTTGGGGTTTCTATAAGTGGGAGTTAGCTATGAGTATCTTGCAGTGTGCCCAAAGTTTGTTTTTAAAATCATTTCCAATGTAGCTAGTTTTCTATTAGCATTAGTAGGTAGGAAATAATTTTTCAATCTCTGTGTCCACATCATAGAGTTCTGATTCCGAAACTATTGGTGCAGTGGTATTACAAAACTGTCCAATGAAACACGTCAATTTAATTGCCTTGCATGAAACTTGAAATGAAACACTTGGTTTGTCAGCATTTTGCATCAGACATCATTTACAGCCGAATTTTGGTGCTGATCATGTTCACCATTGTACAAATTGCATACTGAGAAATTATCTGCTTAGGGAAGCAAAAGACCTTTATATCTTGAAGTTGATTAAAAACAGTTTAAGGAAAAAATTAACTTCCAAGTACTTGAAAACAGTTTTGGTCTAGTAATGGTCATTGTGTCTAAATCTTACTGCAGAGGATGCCGTGTATCTGGATGATGAGAAAGAACGAGAAGAATATGTCTTGAATGACATTGGTGTTCTTTTCCATGGAGACTTTAAGGACATCAAGAACAGAAGCTGGAGCTATGGTCAGGTGAGTCATTTAAAATTTGTCACTTTCAAGGTCACTTTTTAAAAATAATTTTGTCCCAAGAATGCAGCTACCACGCATCAATATGAGACAAACACAATTTCCTGCTTTGCAAGATCTGAGACTTCAAGATAGAGAGCATGGGAGTAGAGACTTTTCAAGACAGCTGCATAATTTATCAACTGAAACCACATATCTTCAGTTATTACAGTGTTCTGGAGATCAGCAATTCTATGGCTAACATGGCACTCTATTGAGAAAAGTTTTACCATCGATGGTCACGGAAAACTCATTAATGCATACATTGCTATACCGTTAGAAATGAACTGTCTTTTCTCTCCTTATAAGGATAGACTTCAGATAATAATGTAAAAGACAGCTCAAAATCTATGCACTACTTAAAGAAATCACTTCTGTAGAAATTTTAGCACAAGAAGAGCTTCAAAAACCTTTATGGAGGTAGAATTAAACGTTAAGAAAATTTTCCATGAATTTTTGAAGCCCTCTCACATTTGTAAAGCAAGCTAATCCAACCTTCTGCTATTCCATTTAAATTCATAGAGACCCTGGAGAACAAAGTAGAATTACACCCCCCCCCCCCAAGGGTTTCCAAGGCTATAAGTTTTATAGAATTAGGCTGCTAGATCTTTCTCCATGGAACAACTGATGAGTTCAAATGACTGACCTTTCAGTTAGTGCCTGGGCACTTTAGCCACTTTTTAAAATCTCCTTTAGGGTTGAGCCCCGGTGGTGTAAGTGGCTGAGTGCGGGACTGCAGCCCACAGGCTTGGCAGTTCAAATCCAGCAGCTGCTTTCCAGAAGCAAGACTGGGTAACTCCCATGACCACCAGAGGGCAGTGATGCCCCCCCCCCAAAATAAATAATGGAATCTTCCTAGGAGCTGTTTTAAACCCCCTTATATAAACATGCTGCTTATTATGAAGGAGTATTCTCAACCAAGGAGGGCCCAGTAGGCTTTGACTTAAGCAGCAGTCCTCAACCAGTGGGTCATAACCCCATTGGGAATTGAATGACCCTTTCACAGGGGTCACCCGATTCATAACACTAACAAAATTACAGATAGGAAGTCGCAATGAAAATAATTTTATAGTTGGGGGTCCTACATCATAGTGACTGTATTAAAAGGTCACGGCATTAGGAAGATTGAGAACCAGGGGATTAAAGACATCACCTTCAATCTCAAGCTACTCTCAGGATGCTATTTTTGTTGTCATGTGTTGTTTTGTTGATTGCAACTCATAGCAATCTCATGAAAAATAGAACATAGCCACTCAAGCCTGCAAGACCCTCCCATGGGTTGTTATTCTTGGAGTCCTTGGCTGCAACCACTGTATCAGTCCATCTCTTTGGGGTGGCCTTCATTTTCACTGAGCTTGTGGATATGAAAAGAGCCCTGATGGAGTAGGGGTGATAATGTCGAACAGTTCAAAGGTTAGCAATTCAAATCCACCTGTTCTTGGGGGAGAAGAGTTGGGTTTCTAAGGCCCCAAAGTTAGTCTCAGAAACTCAGTGGGACAGTTCTACCCTGTCCTATAGGACGGCTCTAAGTCAGCACGTACTCAATGGCAAGAGGTTAGTCAATTAAGGCTCTGCGTATGACGTATCTTGGTTTTTTCTTTAAGAAATTCAATGAGTCAAGCGCTGTCAGTGTAGTGTCATCAGCAGTGAACAGATGAATGACACTATACGTCTACAAATGGATTGAAGAACTATTTTTCATAAGCAACCTAAGAAGAGATGAATGTACACTTCTTCAGTTTGGGCTACAATGATTTGCGTTGAGTGTCCTTGTTCTATGGATTTTATTTTCCTATAGTGTGTGTGTGTGTTTTTTTTTTTGCTTTTGATGTTTTTTTTCCTATATCTTGTTTCTCTCTCCCCCCTCCCTCTTTCTGTATCTCAAGCACACACACACACACTCACACACACACACAAACTGTTCATACTTCATGTCTCATTGGCCTAGCTTTGAGACCAGCTCCTCACCCTGCCTCTAGCATGTCTTTTTGCATTTCTGATGCCTTATTAAGCTTGTAGACGATGTTCTCATCATGTTTTTGTGTTCCTGCCTACCTGTCTGTTTACAAGCCTTCTCCTTCCTGGGCCAGATCATCCAATAAGCAAGATAAGCACACATTACTTTACTTACCTACTCATCAGTTGTAAAATTCTTCACTTTTATCTCCATATCAAAGATTCCACTTAGAGGAATATCTGACATATCTGCCTCTCTCCCAACTCCAAAACACGCTCCTATAGAATCAAAACAAGCCTTCTTTCGAAAACAATTCTTGTCAGGTGTGTTAGTCCAGGTAGACTAGAGAAGCAAATTCATAGACATGCATATGGATATAAGGGTAAGGTTTATATACAAGAGAAATGAGACATTGAGAAAGCATCACAACCCAGTCCAGTTCAAAGACATAAGTCCGATATTAGCCCATATGCCTGATACCAGCCTATAACGTCTCCTTCTGATTCATGAAGTCACAGGCCAGTGGGTACAGAGTCCTGGCGCTGGCAGGGGTCTCCCCATGGCTCTTTGCTTCCAGGGCTCAGGGTCCATCAACAGCATCCAGTGGTGGTAGAGGCAACTCAGCGCTGGCAGGGGTCTCCACGTGGCTTCTCTAGCTTCAGAGGTCTGGTTCCATCAGGGTAAGACCATGTGGCTTCTACTCCGGCTCCTCCAGCTCCTGGGACGCTGCCATCTTGTCTTGTCCGTAGTTTGTAGTCTTGGAGACTAACTCCCAACAACTGGGGAGATGTCCTGTCATCTCCATGAAGGAAATACCGCGAGATTTCCCAAAAGTATCAGGAGAAAGCCATGCCCACACAGAGGCCTCATTTGCTACTCAATGGCTATCTCCAGTTTAACAGGCTAGACTCCACCCCTACATCTCAATCATGAAATTGACATAAGCACATGAATGCCACATCAGGAATGAAGTATACATGAAGCAAGGTAAGCACAGAAGTAATTGTGCTTATTTACTAATCTATACTGAACAACTTCTCATAGATTTTACTTTGTTTACTGAATAACTCAATCCTGTCTCATGCCCTTGCCTTGGGTCTCTATACCTAGACTTTAAGTATGATTCAATTTATGAAACTAATGTGACTCACTATCTGTGAGTAGGTAGCAAAACTGGCCATCTGTTCCATGAAGGATCAGACTCTTCCTGAGCCACCAAGTCTTTGCTATAATGGTGGATGCCGTTGAAACTCACCCATTCATCTGTCCGTTTGTCCTACTGTAGACTGTACAGTGTGGAGATTTATGATTGCTGCAATATTGGAAATTATTTCAAATGCCACTAGAGCCACCTGTGGTAAAGAGGTTCCAGCAGAACTTTCAGATTAAGACTAAGACAAACTAGAAAAGTCTGGTCATCTAAATCCCAAAATTAAACAATGAAAATCCTATTGTCTAATGCTACAACTGACTTTGTTTGAACATGCCATCAAAAGATAGTGGTGTTTGGTAAAGGACAAGCAAAGGTGAGGGAAATCCTTGATGAGATGGCGTAACAGAATGGCAGTGCCAATGGGCTTAAGCATACCATGGATCATTAATGTGGCACAGGGCATGGCTACACTGTTTTATGTTACATAGAAGTCGCCATGGAACACAAGCACATCGATTTATAATTTTACATTAAAAATTAGTTGGTTTGGTTCCTTCAGTCAAAATAACAAGTTAAGGTAGTTGTATACAAAGATAGTTGTATGACTATTTTTTAAATCTCCCATTAATGCCATCATGTCCCATATACCCACATGAGCAATGCAAATCACTGAGAAAAAGAATGATGAGCATATGAAGAGGGACACACACACACACAAAATAAAAAAACCTAGATTTTTTCTTTTTTTCAAAGGTATGTGTTTAAATTTTCTTTACAAAACAACCTTATCACCTTCAAAGTACTCTCTGTCACACTTCATACATTTCTCAAGTCTCTGCTTCCATTCTTGAAAACATTTTTCAAACTCATCTGTTTGGATGGGTGGCAACGTCCCCCTCATGGCTATCTTCACCTCTTCTATGTCATCACTGTCTTTTAATGTCCCTCTTCAGTCTCAAAAACAAAAAGAAATCTCAAGGAGCAGAGTTGGTTGAGTAAGGTGCATGGAACAAGAGAGGCAAGGTGTTTTGTTTTTTGCCAAATTAAGTTGCACTGAGATGGCTTCTTGAGCAAGTGCATTGTCATGGTGGCAAAACAAGTACCCTATCTGCCAAAAACCAGGACTTTTTTGTCACATAGTACTATGCTATTCAGAACCTCAAAATAAAAAGCTTAATTAACAGTCTGACCTGGTGGAGTGAACTCCAAAGGCACTACAAGTTGACATTTATATCCTGTCAAGAAGTTGATAGACATCCATAATGAGATTTGTTATCAATTGACATTTCATCTTTTTGAAATGGGAAAACTACTTGTAAACTTGCGTTTTCCCCATAGCAGATTCCTTGTAAGCTGTGTTCAACATCACAATAGTTCCTGCAAGGGTTTTTTACCCCCAAAAGCAGGAAATAAAATATCATGGTTGCATGCTATTCTCTTAAATTAGCCATCACAAAAAATGAGGTTCAAGCAAAACTGCTTCACAAAAAAATTCAGTGCCCACAGAGAACCTTCCCAGGTGATGCCACTGAGTGCACTAACTCAGGATGAGTTGTTTGATGCTCACCTAGTGGGAAAAAAAGATGTATTAAGAAAGCTCTGGGGCTGAGCCCCGGTGGCGTAGTGGTTGTGCGCGGGACTGCGGCCCACTGGGACGGAGGTTCAAGTCCAGCCGTGGGGCTGGGCCTCCTACTCCCACCACCAGAGAGCAGTGATGCCCTCCCCCAAAAAAAAGAAAAGAAAAGAAAAGAAAGCTCTGCACTAGCTGAGCCCTGGTGGTGCAGTGATTGTGTGCAGGACTACGGTCCACAGGGTTGACAGTTCAAATCCAGCAGCAGCTCTCCAGGAGCAAGGCTGGACTTCCTATTCCCACAATGACAGTGATGCGGGGTGAAAAAAAAACATAAAAGAAAGCTCTGCACCACTCAGAGTAGTTCCCAGGGGGAGAGCATGGAAAAGTTTGTGGGGAGCACGGGGGGGGGGGTTGTTGATACCCAGTCATGTCTGGAGGATTAGTTTGATCGTCCATTACTGCATCCATAATTTCAGTTTTAGATATCTCCACAAAGTAAGTACTCTAAATGGATTTAGTAAATATTAAGTAGTGACTATCAACTAGCATTATGGTTTCTGTCACAAGTATTTAGGTGAAGTGATACAAGATTTCTGTATGCAGAAAATGCTCTTTACATTGAATTATACTATAGGAGCCACCCTTAACACATGCACTTAATTACTATGCTATCTCTATTCCATTTTTCCAGAAAATGATGGGATTTTTCTACGACTTTTGAACTAGACAACAAGAATGTCTTTGATTGTACAATATAGTCTCTGTAGGCTTTTCTTCCCTCCCTTTGACCCTGAGGTCCATCTTGTCTTTGAACAGAGGGAATTGATAGTGGCTTTCATGAGAAAATATGTTGTACTGTTTGGATTGCAAGCGAACCATGTCTAAAGTATGTTGCTTTGGTGCACCTGAGAGTTGTTTATTTTAAAGGTGTACGAGGACTCCTAATTCATGTTACTTTTAAGTCTCCTGATATGTCAGAAAGCCTGTCTAAATTCAGGGCTGAGCCCCGGAGGCATAGTGGTTGAGTGTGGGACTGAAGCCCACTGGGTTGGCGGTTCAAATTCAGCAGCAGCCCTCCAGGAGCAAGGCTGGGCCTCCTACTCCCACCAGAGGGCAGTGATGCCCAAAATAAAGACTGTCTAAATTCACTTGTGCAATCATCTCAAGAAGTTCAAATCAGTCCATGTTCTTTGGATAGAATTGCCAGTAGGTCTGTTTGAATTTTGGTCTTGTTTTTATGTTCCTGTTAGTTGTGCCAAAAAAAAAAAAAAGAAAAGAAAAGAAAAAGAAAATGTTTCTTCTTTTCATTTTGATCCATCATACTAAATAGGAAAACACACTATATAAGAAATACATTGATTCTATTTTGGAATTATTTTTATTTAAAGCATATAATGTTATGTATGTTGAATGAACTCTAAGTAATTTCCTCTTTTCCCCCCCTCTCCTTGGCAGTTTGAGGATGGTATTCTTGACGCGTGCCTTTATGTGATGGACAGAGCAAAAATGGACCTATCTGGTAGAGGGAATCCCATCAAAGTCAGTCGAGTTGGGTCTGCGATGGTAAGCAACAGCTACTGATTATTAAAATCTACAACACCTCTCACTTGACCCAGTATTGACACTATTTCATTATACTACTGAGCTTATGATTAACACTTAAACTTTAATTTTTAGGATTTCAACTAATGACATACAGTATGACTCTAAGAATTCCCTAAGCTTATGATGTACTGAAGACCAGAAACATTTTCTCAATGATGTATGTTTTGGCATTAAACAAATGATGATCGATAATGTAATGGTACAGATCTATTATTATCTTGTCATTGTTCATGATCCAATTCTCTTTTTTGTACTAATTTATTGGAGGATCTCACAGTTCTTATAACAATCCATACATACATCTGCTGGGTCAAGCACATTCGTGCATATGTGGCCATAATCATTTTCAAAATATTTTATTTCTACTTGAGCCCTTGGTTTCAGGTCCCCCTTTTTCCCTCCTTCCACTCCCCTCACATCCTCAGAGATATATTATTTTTAAGAGCTGCTTATCTTGGGACTGGGGAGTGAGTAGTCATGGAAAACTGCTTGATCAGAAGTAATCTATCTCCTCCAAAAGAAGACATATTCAAGACCCAGCTTTTTAATGTACTGACATAGAGAGTAAAAGTCAAGAAATAAATGGCTGTCTATAATACTGGCTATTTTGCAATAGCACCTAGTAGCTAACAAATGGGTGTCTTTTATTCATAGGCAGGAGGAATCTGTGACAGTTTCTTTCGGTAAATATTTACAGCCTTGGAAACTCAATGGGAAATGTCCAAGGGTTATCCTATAAAGTGGCTTTGAGTTGGAATATACTTGACAGAAGTGGGCTTTTTTTTTCTAGTTGTTTCACTTCACAGATGTCCCATGAAGTAAGTAGAGTAGGCACCATGTCACTTTTTAACTCAAGACGTAGTATAGCTCTAGGAAGGAATAAAAGGGAATTCCCTAAGTAAGCTGAGTCATACTCAGATGCCTTTTTTTGGAGGGGGGGATTCCTTTTGATCACTTGATTGATTGATTATAAGTCACTAACATTTTGTAATGTCTACTCTTCAGTCCCAAGTAAAGTTTCTTAAAAATAAATGATCTGTAGCTCCATGTTATCTATCACCATTTGTAACTTCAGTTACAAAGCCTCAGCAGGACCTGAGTCTGCTGACATCAAGTTTTCTGTAGAAGGTACTGAAACATATTTGGGAATACAGAAACACAGCAGTGGAACAGCTAACAGAAGATGTTCTTATAAAGTGCAAAGGTTAGAGCTGAGGTATAGTGGGCAGACTGTCCTGGAATGTGCTGTTTTACATAGCATATAGAACCCTCTTTTTGTGCACTAAAAAGATGGTCTTCAAGGAAGTACATGGATAGTGGTATTAAAGCACAATGAAACATCTTCATGAATTTCTTAAAGTCACCAGGTATATGAAACACAATTGCTAAGTTCAGTGTTCCTCAAGAAATCTTAGACTGTGCGGTATTTCATGCAATCAAAAACTAAGCAAAAGTAAAGGATTTCTTTATTGCCAATATCTTCAAAAAGGTTCCAAAAATTCATCTGCTGTAGAGTATTTTAACGTTTTTGGTTTGTGTGGGATTTTAAAAATCATTTTGTGGGGGCTCTTACAACTCTTATAACATTCTATACATCAATGGTGTCAAGTGTATTTGCACAGCTGTTTCCATCATCACTTTTGAAAGATCTTCTACTTGAACCCTTGGTATAAATTCCTTTTATAACCCCTCCCCTCCCAGCTGGTAAATCCTTGATCAGTTATAGATTGTTATCATTATTTCATCTCTTAACTGTCCGTCGTCTCACTTCACTCTAATTTCTGTTAATCATCCCTTTTGGATGTTTTCGTATCCTGTTTCTTTCCTCTAGTTCCTTTCACCTTCCTTTCTCCCACTATCATGCTCACTCCATTAACTCTCAGTAATTCCTCTCAGATACATTGCACTTGAGTAACCCCCACCAGGCATTAAAGGCCCTATCCATCACCCATTTTAGATATCTTGTTGTTCCCTTATCCCTGCATTTATTGACTTCCAACACCCCCCTTTCTGACCCCTCCTCTCCCAAGTCTCCTGGAATGGCTGGTATGTTTTTTTCCTCCTCAGGATTGTTCATCCTGCCTATCTTATGTAGATAGACATAGGGCAAAAGAAAAAGAAAACAATTAAAACCAGAGAATAAACCCCCCAAAATAGTTTCAGGTATGTCTGCTGACCCTTATGTATGTTTGCCATTCATGTCTGATGAGGCCAAGTCAAAGTCTATTTCTAGGATTTCTCGGCGACTTTGTTACTTTGCACCCCTTGCTGCCTATTGCACTCCCTTTGTATTTCACCCTGCTGTGCATGGGACAGACAGGGCACGTTATCCACACAGGGTCTCCAGTGCCCCCTAGCACTATGGATCAGTGAGGGAATGCCTTGTTCATGGTGGAGCTGCCCCTCTGGTCCTCTCTGTACATTGGCTGGTCAGAGCAAGGATGTTGTCCCCAGGGTTCATTCTCTCTCTCTCTCTCTCTCTCTCTTTCTTTCTCTTTCTCTCTCCACTAGTCCACTAGAGTGTGCTCTAAACAGGCCCAACTCTCTCCCTGGGCTATATCTTCAGTGTTATCCTCTATATTGCCTTTCTCATGGCTTGCCTTGAACCTGACCTCCTTGTCCTCTTTGTTAGTTCCCTGCTCCAGTGTACTACCCTCAAGAATTAGGGCACTGGGATGGGGCCTGGTCCCTCGCTCCCTTTCCTGTGACAACATAAACATTGCTCTTTCTGGGGGTGCATTACTGTCCTGTTCTCAATCACCTCATTTTGGGGTGTTTTTTTTAAATTTCCTTTGTATCTTCCCCTTCTCTTTCCCTCTCTTTTTTAGTTGACCGCTATATGTATACCTGATTTGGGTCAGACCTCTGCCAAAATGCTTAGATCTTGACCTGGGATTTATGTATTAAGTTGCTTATCCTCTTTTCCCATTGTATTTTTAAGTGTTGTCAAATGATATCCTGCAACTATCAATCTTATCCTATGGTTCGTATCTTTTATCTTGTCAATGTCGAAAATAATGTGGAATATGGAAAAATCCCTGAATCCCACTTGGTTGTGATGAATTATTCATTTTATATACATTTGCATTCTATTGACCAATATTTTGTTAAGGATTTTTGCATCAGTGTTCATTAGAGATATTGGTCTGTAGTTCTCAACTCTTGTGGGATCCATGTCAACTTTAGGTATTAGTGTTATGGTAGCGTCATAGAAAGTTTGGGAATTTGCCATCTCTTTCTATGCTCTGAAAGACTTTTGTAAGATTAATGTCAGTTCTTCCTTGCATGGGTGGTAAAATTTTTTTGTGAAGCTCAATGAGCCAGGGAATTTTTCAGTTAGTAATCCCTTGAAAACATATTCTGTTTCTTCCACTGTTATGGATCTGTTGAAGTTCTTGATGTCCATCTGGGATAATCTAAGGAAGGACTTATTATAGAGTTTAGTTTTACAGCTTCCTTGTCAGGTTTTATTACCTGGGTTTTTATGTTTCATGGAGAGTAGTGTATTAAAGTCACCTACTATGATTGCTGAACCTGTGAGTTCTTTTTTCATTTTTTGGAGCATGGAGCATTTAGTTGACAAATTTCGTAAGTTTCTCATTGGGCATGTATATATTATGCTCACTTGTTCTTGGCCTATTGCAACCTTGAGAATTGTAATGTGCCCTTCGCTATTTCTTCTTATCACTTTCACCTTGAGATCAGGTTTGCCAAAGATCAGGATTGCAAACTTACTTTCTTTGAATTGTAATTTTCTGGGTATATTTTCCACCAGTCTTTAATTTTCAGCCTATTTTTGTCTGGAAGCTTGAGATGTGTGTCTTATAGATAACAAATTGGTGGGTCATATTTTCTAAGTCACTCTGCTAGTCTGTCTTTAATGACTGAGTCAGTCCTCTGATATTCAGGGTTACTATATCCATCTGCTGATTCTGATGTCATCTTATTCCTTTTTGTTGAGTATTTGCCTACCTCCCATCTTATCATTGTCTTGGAGTGTTGGGGCGGAGACATGTTAAGTCTTGCCACATCTTCAATATTGAGTTAATATTATCTTCTGGGCTATATTTGATGGGTTTGCCAGGGTAGAGGATTCTTGGGATGGCATTCTCTTTCAACTTTTTAAAGATGTTACTCTCTTCTTTTCTTCATGGTATCTGATATTAGGTCTGAGCATATTCTGATCTCTTACCTTTATAGGTATCTCTTACCTTTTTAGCACTTGCTGCTTTTATGATTTTCGTCTTTTCCTCAAAGTTGGAGACTTTAGCTATTTTGTGCCTTCGTAATTCTTCCTGGCATTCAGTCTACCTGGTGTCCTCTTTTATTCCTGAATGGTTGCCTGATTCTCATTTATTAAGGTGAGGAAGTTTTCTTCTAGAAATTCCCTTGGTATTTTTGCAGTTAATGTCTTGGTTGTCTTGTTCAGGTAATCCAATTATTCAAATATTGTTCCTGTCCATTGCATCAGATATTGTTAGGTTTTCTTCAACTTCTTTGATGAACGTTTTTGATTGTCTTTCCGTTTGTTGAAGTCTGTCTAGTTGTCCTCAAGGTCACCGGGACCATTCCACTCCTTCTAGTTTGTTAATAATGTCTGTTTACTTGTTATTTGCTTTGTTAGCTAGTCCCATATCTCTTCCTCTTTCCTTCAGGTGCTTGTCCCTTAATTCTTTTATTTCCCTTCGGTGTATAGTCTTTATCTCTTCTATTGTTTCATTCATTTTCTGAATTGCTTCCCTCATATCCTGAATGACTCCAAGCAGTATTTTGAAGATTTCTTTCTGTGGCAGATCAGCATCTGCTTCATCTGTGTACCTAGTTAGGTTCAGTACTTCTTCCAACGTGGACTTTTGTTTCTCCTGTCTCATCATTGAGATTGTTGGGGCTGGTTGCTGGTTTCATGTCATTTTTAATGAGCCCAGGGTCATTTTCCAGGGAGTCAAAGAGCACCTTGGGATCCCTCTTTGGGAGACTCATAGGAATGCTTCTTTGAATGGTCTGCAGCTGAATGCACTGAGGGATCGGGCTACCACCCATTTTCCAGTGGTTTCACTCTTTCCCTAACCAGCCATTATTTTGTTATTTGGAGGGCAACTTGGATGGCCCTCTAAGGGGATTCTGGTCAGGCAGTTGTGGACCTGAAAGAATGGTGCCGCACTGGATGAGCTCAGTAATCCATGGGCATGCGTCCCACAGTGGTTTGGAGCACCTCTGAGTGTGTGCAAGGGTACCCTCGGCAATGGGAGTGCCACGGAAGGAGGGTGGTGTATCTGCTATAGTGCAGAGCACTGCAGATGTTGGGTGGAATTGCCCTAGTTAGCAAGATTGCTGTGGAGGTCAAGCAGAGATTCCTACTGTATTCTGGAGTACTTGGGAGGGCTGACTGGGCTGCCTTTGACCATGTGAAACTCTGCAGATGGCGGGAGGAAGTTCTTGCAGTCATGTGTAGGACCTTGGAGTGGGGGGAGGGATTTCCCCAGCTGAATGGAGCATCACAAAACGCAGGCAGAAAGTCAGCTGCTTAAAGGGCTTTGGAGGGCAGGCAGGAATTCCACTAGTCACTAAGAAAGAAGTGGTGATGGGGAAATAGTTCTATGGACATGTATTTATAGGTTTAGTATTTTGTTAGCAGATGGACATTGGGCTTCTACTAAAGTATCCCCTCAATGCAAGAACACTTTGTTCTATAAACTGGCATTCCATAGTGCTCACCTTCCTGACACAACCACTAAAGACAAATGAGTTCATTAGCAAATGTAGTGAAGAAAGCTGATGGTACCCATCTATCAAAAGATATTGATTCTGGGATCTTAAAGGCTTGAAGGAAACCAAGTGGCTATCTAGCTCAGAAGCAACAAAGCCCACATGGAAGAAACACACCAGCCTGTGTAATCATGAGGTGTCGAAGGGATCAAGTATCAGACATCAAAGAACAAAAAGTCATATCATTGCGAATGAAGAGGTGTGCAGATTGGGAACCCAAAGTCCATCTGTAGGTAACTGGATATCCCTTTACAGGAGATGAGCCAAATAGGAAGTAATATAGCAACAATGAAACATACAACTTTCCTCTAGTTCTTTAATACTTCCTTTCCTCCATTATCCTGATCCCAATTCTACCATACAAATCCAGCTAGACCAGAGGAGGTACACTGGTACAGATAGGAACTGGAAACATAGGGAATCCAGGACAGATGATTCCTTCAGGATCAGTGGTGAGAGTGGCAATACCAGGAGGGCGGCAGAACGTTGGGGGAGATGGGGAGAAATGATTATGAGGTTCTACATATAAGCCCCTCCTGGGGGATGGAAAACAGAAAAAGTGAGTGAAGGTTAGTATAATATGCACTAATATATATCTATATATGTATATATATGTTGCGCAGTATAATATATGACAATATAGTTTTAATGAATTAATTATCAAAGAGTTTGAAGGAGGAGAAGGGAGGAAGAAAATGAGGAGCTGATATCAAGGGCACAAATAGAAAGCAAATATTTAGAGAATAATGATGGCAACAAATGTACAATGAGCTCGACACAGAATGGGTGTACATATGGATTGTGATAAGAGTTATATGAGCCACCAATAAAATTATTTTTAAAAAGGAAAAGAACCTCTTCCATCACATTGCTAGACATTTCTTCAGAAAACAAACACCAAACTGGTATATTGCTTAATAAAAGTATTTAAAATAATTGTTCCTCAAGAGGAGGAAGAATTCCTATTAAGGAAGAAGAAAACTTCATCAAAATAAGCCATTTTAGCTTACTCATTCATCCTGTGAATTTTTACTAATCCAGAAATAGCAAACTAGCACTGCCCATGCAAGAGTGAAGCAAATATTAAGTACATCAATTTTCTCCCATGGTACTTGGCCACGTAGAAGCTGTTAAGTCTTTAATTATGCATCTAATACTATGCAAATTGTCTGGAAATTTCATTACTCTTAAAAGGTCTATATATCTCTAATTTAGCAAATTCTCTAATTAAAAATCTCTAAGTTAGCATAATCTTTGAAAATGCATAAAGTTTAGAACTAGATAGAGAAAATCTATTTAGGGAAAAGTTTGGTTTGGCTTTGGTTTTTTTGTTGGAGGGATGGATAGGGTTCTTTGGATGTAACAGGCGGAAGTCACGCTTTGGAAATCTTCAGCAATATCTCTACTGTCACTATTGCTCAATTACATAAAATGGTGGTAGTGTTCAATATCATTTCACATCTAGTTCCTCCTTCGGTTCTTAGATTAGCCCTGTGACTATTTGCAAATTTTATTTATTGATGTTTTTAGCTGCTATCCAGGCGATTCTAACTGCTAACTACCTTTGTTTGTTTGTTTGTTTTGTTTTGGGCATCACTGCCCTCTGGTGCGAGTGGGAGGCCCAGCCTGGCTCCTGGAGAGCTGCTGCTGGATTTGAACTGTCAACCCAGTGGGCTGCAGTCCCACGTTCCACCACTATGCCACTGGGGCTCAGCCCCCTAGCTACCTTTTATACGACAGAACAAAACACTACTCGGTTCTGCTCTACCTCACCGCTGTTCTCATGTTTGAACCCCACCTTGCAGCCACTGTGTCTGTCCATCTCATTAATGGTCTTCTTTTCTTTACTCTTTTTCTTTACCAAGCATGGTGTCCTTTTCCAGAGAATAGTCTCTCTTGATAATAGGTCTAACATCTATGACAAAGGAAGAAACAGCACTGATTGAATGGACATAAATCCATTCTTTTTTTTTTCCCTGTGGGCATGACTGCCCTCTGGTGGTCGTGGGAGCTATCCAACCTTGCTCCTGGAGAGCTGCTGCTGGATTTGAACCACCAAGCCCGTGGGCCGCAGTCCTGCTCTCAACCACTATGCCACCGGGGCTCAGCCCTATAAATACAGTCTTTTAAGACATTCTAAAGGGACATGCTCAGCAGCCATCTATATTTATTTTTAGGAATTTAAAGTGACTTGCTTATCAGCCATAAATATTTACTTTTAAAAAAGACTAATTAAACTATTTTAATATTAACACCTTAATCTTTAAAGGAGCTTCTAAGGAGCTTTCTGGCTGTTATCCTCTCAAGGAAAATTTGTTTCTTCTTTCGGAAGTCCATGGAATGTTCGGTGTTCTTTGCAAGCACCATGATACAAATGTATCAATTCTTCTTCAGTCTTCCTTATGATATTAAACTATATGTCATCCCTTTTTTCTGTTTGAATGAATGAATGCTTTTTAGCTCATATACAGGTTCCACATGAGCACAGTGAGTTGTTCTGTAATTCCCTATATTCGCAATGCTATCCATAGGTTCTTATGATCCACACAATCCAATTCATCTTATTTACTTTAAAATTAAGATACCTATTCTCAAAAGAAAATGAAAAAGATGACTTTAAAAAATTGTATTTTCTTATCTAAAAACTGTTTACTTCCTATTCATAAGTTCTAGAGATCACTAAGGAAATTGTTGACTAATGTTAAACCAAGATTAGGACACAAACATACGAACACAAAAACCCCTAAACTTTCTCCATTAAAGATTTTACTTTAAAAAAAAATCATTTAGGAGACCCAGAGAAAGAGTGATTTGAAGTGATTTGAAGTGATTTGAGAGCTCCAAATCAGAGGAAGATGGGACTGCCTTTGCCCCAAGGTATGGTCCAAGATGTTGATAGAACAGACACTGCCTGCACCGTTGATTTGAGGACTTTCTGAAAGCCTCCCAAGGCTGGTTATTGTCATCTAAATTTCCTTTCCTAGGATCCACATACTAAAACAGAGGTACATGATGCATATGCAAATTCTTCAAAAGGGCTAGTAAAGCCACTTCCCAGCATGCTGAGATGAAAGTGGTGGAAAGCAAAACTTTCCTGGGAACAAGTGTTGTCCAGAAGAGGGTGGATAAAGCTATGTGACTCTGGCTGGGTACCAAGAGAAGTAGAAGGGAGTGAGGACAAGAGACAGGAGTAAATCGCAAAGCCTCGAACACATATCTGTGTTCCATGATAGTAAAGCATCTTACAGTGACAATAAATACAGCTGGGTGCATGATACTAAGTAGGCATGGCCAAAGACTCATGTGTGCAAACTTTTTATGGTCTGTAACAGATCTATTTTTCAAGTGCACAGTCCTCAGAAAGAACCAACTTCATTTCTATTTGTATCTGATCTTGAGTGTATGGTCAGACCATGACTTTAAAACATTAGTACAATTGATGCTTTGTGTCAGGGATCCTCAAACTTTTTAAATGGGGTCAGTTCACTGTCCCTCAAACTATTGGAGGGCGGGACTCTAGTTTAAAAAACAACAAAAAGCTATGAGCAAATTCACTGCAGGCCTGAGATGAATCGGCTGCTAAGAAGGATGGCAGCGGTGGCAAAAACAACCCGTGGGCCAGATAAATGCCCTTGGGGGGCCACATGTGGCCCACAGGCCGTAGTTTGAGGACTCCTGTGCTAGATATTTTCTGTTGTAGGGGCTTTCCTGTGCATTGTCCTTAGACATTAAGCAGCACTCCAGCATCCAGAAACAAGATGCCAATAGCACCTTCGTTTCACTCCCCACAACTTGTGATGATTTAAAATGTCAATAGATGTTGCTGAATATCTCCAGGGAGTCAAAACCACTCCCAATCGAGGGACCCGATTTGTAGTTCAATTTCTGTGGGTAGAATGCAGATGACACTCATTTGCCTACATAAATTATCTATCTTCCTAACTCCTCAAAACCGACACTTTTTAGTCCTCTAATAAATAGTGAGAGAAAACAATGCTATATGGTCTTGGCCCATATCAAAAACCCTAATTCTGCTGGGTTTTGCCACTGAATTGCTGACAAATGGTTTAACCTATGTCTTATTTCTTCATCTTTGAAATAAAACACTGCCACATAATCAGATTTCTTTTTATCTCCAACTACAACAGGAATATTCCCTTATTAGTTAGAATCAGTTCAAAAACCATGATTTTGAAGTGCTTCTTCCCCCGTTCAGTCATGGCCAACAGAGCAAAGTCAGAATTTGTAAAATGTGGACGATTGGTACTGGTAACTGAAATAGGTCAACTTATGGACCAACACCTAAGAAGAAATTTAATCTAGATCTTATAAAGCAAAGGCAGCATACATAATGCCTGCTGATAGGTGGAAGCAAAGTCTACTACTTTGAATGTGTTTCATTCTTCACTCTGCAAATAATTTGATCTCATTCATCAGATTCCTAAAAGGACTCACGAGACCACTTCTTAATGTCCCACTCTAGGACTCCACCCCATAATTTTTCCTATTCTGTTTAACATTTAACATAACCATCATTTTTAAAATGTGGGTCTGAATTTCCCACATATGGACAGGCTGAATATCATTAAATGGGGAAGTGAAAATCCCTTTAACAAATGGTGTTGTCAAAGGTTATAAGCATTTTCAGAAAAATGAGACTGGACCTCTGTCTTACACTCTATGCAAAAAAAAATGAGCTCAAGTTTGGTCAAAGATGTAATTACAAAGACCACTAATGAAAAAAAATAGGGATAAACTTGGGGCTCTACCCCATGGCATAAATACACTATTAAAAAATAACCGAAAAGCACATAAACAGCAGAGAACAAATGAGATTACTGGGCCTTCCTAAAAGTTAGACCAGTAAGTGCATCAAAGTGCTCATTAAAAAAATGTAAAAATATAACTCACCACTGTAGGGGGAGGGGTGGTGGTGGTGGTAATGACATATCAGACAAGAGATCAACAATGAATATTTATAGAAAACTTCAACACCTCACAACAAAATTGCAAGTAATGCAATTAAAATGGATATAGGACATGAACAGACATTTCACCACAAAAAGCATTCATGTAGCCAACAAACAAAGAGCCAATGCTTATGATGACTAGCCATTCTAAAATGAAACCTGGGGCCTTAAAATCAGTTCTGACTCCTAGCCACCTTTGGTTTAGCAGCCCAATGAGTCACTCACTGTACCACCAGGCTGCCTCCTCTTTAGCCATTTGAGAGTACAACTGCAATAAGGTATCATTTCACTCCAGCATTAATAACAAAGTTCAAAAAAAATCAGAAAACAGGCTAATTCTGGAAGGATGAAGAGAGACTGGAATCCCTAAGAGCCTGCTTGTAGCAGTGTAAAATAATGCAACCACTCAGCCAAACTGTTGGAAACAGGAATGCCATTTCATTAAGCAATCCCCTTATATTATACATATTCTAGATAAATAGCTACAATAATCATATTCATATGCACACCCGTGTTACTTCAGCATTATTCACAATAGCAAAAAGATGGAAACAATCTAAATGGCCACCTACATTTGAATAGATGAATGCATAAACAGACTGTGGTATTTATACACAAGAAACTGCTGTTTAATGGTAAAGAACAACAGGGAACACCACCGCTTAAGGTGGATGAAACTAGTGACCACAACTAGTTAAATAGGTGCATCGCAAAAGGACAAGTACTATAACAGATCACATTACAAGAAGTCAAGAAAAGGTTTTTACATGAAAAAGAAGCATTCTTTGTTGCTTATCAGGGTAGGAAGGAAAGGAAGTATTCATTACCACCAACAAAGCATACACATAATAATTTGGCAGAAAGGAAAAGTAAACCAGAAGGTGGTTGTCAAAAATGATGAGGGCAGGGAAAGACTGAGGGAGGAGTGCCAGGGTTAAAGATACAGAGGTAAATGTTGTTGCATGCACATCCCACAAGAAGGAGGATTTAAAGACATGGTGGATTACTTTTACAAGGTTGGTTGCTCATCATAAGATCAGCAGTGCAAAACCACCAGCTGCTTGCTGTAACAGGAGAAAGATGAAGCCTTCTGCTCCCTTGAGAAGTCACCATCTCAGGAACCCACAGGGGCTGTGCTAGCCTGTCCAGGAGGGTCATGATGACTCGTAATTGGAGTCAATGGCAGGGAGTTTGTTTGTTTGGGGAAGAGTGCATGCATGTATCGATGCAGACTGAATGGGTGTGAGAGAAAAGGTGGTAATACCCATGGATACACACACACACACACACACAGAAACACACACACATATAGTTTGACACAGCTATGCTTATATGTGTATTTAACTTTGCTGCAAATATGTCCATGCATGTAATGTTGTGGAGCAGACAGTGGGCAAAATTATGAAAAGTTCACAGACAAAAGCAAGCACCTGGAGGCACAGGACCACATTCTAGGGAGCACACCAAGGTCAATTGACATCTCATCATCCACAAAGATCATTTTCTACATCTTACTCTGGTGGGGAGCAAATGGTGGCCATCGGAGTTCTCCGGCAGTCCTCCAAAATATAGCAATGAGTCTCTTCCCAACAGGGAAAAGAGGAATGATGAAAGCCAAAGAATCACAAAAATAATTAATCTAACTTACTAAAAAAATGCAATTCTCTGTTTTCAGGATCTGAGACACCCCCGCCCCTCCCCCCCAAAAAAGTGCCTGCATACCATGACCAACTTGTCTGAAAGGGATTGCATTAGAAGGTCCTGGGTAGAGTAGGGATAAAGGTGGGACAAAACTCAAAATCATTAAAAAGATCAGGCTTCCTGATGAGCTAGAAATTGGGAAAAGCCCTGAGACCCAGGCCCTCAGTCACCTTTCAGGTCTAGAAATGAACTCATCCCCACGACTCAATTTCCAGTCAAATAATTAACAGGTGGAAAGAGGATCATACCACTAAAAGGTATCAACACCTCAGAATACTTAATCATTTGAGAGAAGAAGGGCAGCGGTTACTCAAGGACAACGTTAGTAAAAGTTAGGAAAGGAAGTAGGACAGAAACTGGAAAAATAGAGAGGAACTGGCAGAAGTGATGTTACTTAGTGGGGATCTCCATCAATTATATGAAACAACCTGCAAAAATTATTAGGTAGGCTACTGATTTCCTCTGTAAATCTTCATCCAATTCACAATTTTCAAAAAAGATCTGTTATGATTTTACAATTAGTCACGACTGAGCTGTTTCAAATTGCTTTGAAACTCTGTGCAAAATGATGTTCTATTTTTTCTTTATTCTCTTTTATATACTTATAGTTTCCAGTTCTTTAGACAGCCTCGGGCTCTTAGATTTTCCCCAGGAGAAAGAACCTCTCACATCTCATTGTCTGGGTATGGGGGTCTGACATGGTATCCTTTGCATAAGCAAAGTTTTGTTTTGGCTCCTCTGAATACTGAGATTTCTATCAAAGTTACACTGCAGAGTGATCTAAGGTAAAAAATGAAATAAAATGGAAATTTTAAAAAGCTTACTTGAAGGTATCTTTCTTCCTTTAAATTGAAATTCTTGATTGCTGATTTCTTTTCCCATCACCCTGATGTGACAACCCCCCTCCCCTAAAATGCTCAGAAAAAATGTTAGGGACATTTATCAAGGACACGTGCCATTTGAAACTGGCCTTTTCACATGACATGAACAAAACATTTCATTTCTAACTCATTTTGTAAAGAAAGCAGATGTGCATTCAGCTCGTTAAAAACAGTGGTGTAATATAAGGAGATGGTCTAGAGCAGTGGTTCTCAACCTGGAGGTCGCGACCCCCTTTGGGGATCGAATGACTCTTTCACAGGGGTCACCTGGTTCATAATTGTAGTCAAATTGCAGTTATGAAGTAGTAGCAAAAATGATTTTCTGGTTGGAGGAGCTCACCAGAACATGAAGAACTGTATTAAAGGGTGGCGGCATTAGGAAATTTGAGAATCACTTGTCTAGAGGAAATGATTAGGTAACAATAGTCTGACATTATTCCTGGGTGATCACTGCTCAATTCTGTCTCTACCTGTCTCTACCTTTGACAGAAACTCAGTCAGGAAGCTTCTCCACAGAGGTGTATTTGCTACGGCAGTGGTGAGGTCACTGCAGATGCTACTTACTTACTCTGGGGACCTCCCTTTTCAATATTTAATAACTCTACAAATGCATTCATCTGTGTGAAGCCTTTACCCATAGAGGATTTCTGTTTTAAAATATGTGCAGAATCAGCCTGTGAGATGTAGAAGACTTTCCAGAGGTCTTCTAAGAGAGGATGAGGAGGTGCTTAAAGATAGCTTTTACAGCAGATTTTCTCAATTGAATACACCAGTTGATTTCTTTCTTTCTTCTTTGCATCATTTGCTTTCTTAACTGCTGCCTGCATGAATTTGATTGGAGGTAGAAGTAAAATGAGATACTGTGCAGCTTCAATTTTTCTCCATCTATGAGGATGGTGTTTATTGATTCAATTATGGAGATTTTGTTTTATTTTCATTAAGAAATATAGTGAAGACCGCAACCTCTGATCTTCATCAGCAAATGCTTAAAGTTCTGTTTTATTTCAGTAAGCAAGATTGTATCATCTTCACATCACTTGTTGTTAAAGTGTCTTCTTTCAAGCCTGAGGCCACTTTCTTCTTCATATAATCCACCTTTTAGTTTCTTGGCTCAACATACAGATGAGATACTTAAAGTGAAATGTTATAACCACGTAGCACACATTTCTTGATTTTATGCCATGTGGTAGTCTTTATTTTGTTAGAGAGTCTGATGGTCTCTTGGGCTAAGTATAGGTTTCTGCAAAAGCACATTTATGAGTTCTAGAGCTCCCAATTTTCAAAATACTATCCAGTTTTGTTGTCTTAAAAACCAAGGGTGAGGGAGGGGGGAAATGAGCTGATACCAAGGGCTCAAGTAGAAAGAGAATGTTTTGAGAATGATGATGGCGACAAACGTACAAATGTGCTTGACACAATGGATGGATGGATGGATGCATGGATGGATGCATGGATCGATGCATGGATGGATGCATGGATGGATTATGATGAGTTAGTTGTATGATGCCCCCCCCCCCCCAATAAAAGATAAAAGAATCACTGCCATCAAGTCAATGCTGAGTCATAGTGACCTCCTTGTGGGCTTCTGGGAGTGTAACTCTTTATACTAGAATGCCCAGATTTTCTCCTGCCTAGCTGCTGATGCTTTTAGACTGCGGAGCATGAGAAAACAGCCCAACCCTTTACCACTACACCACCAGGTTTTCTTTCTGTTGTCAAATTCGTTCCGATTCATAGTGAACTTATACACAATAGAATTCACATAGCTGAGTGTCTTTTTTATTATGAATCAAACACACACAAGTCTTTCAGGTATTTTCTAATTTAAACCAAGATCTATTTTATGTCAGCCATGTTGCACCTTGCTTAATATTCATTTCTGAATCTGGCTTGAACTTCTGGCAGCTCCCTGTTGATGTCTGCCTGCAACTATTTAAAAAAATATCTTTAACAAAATTTTACTTACATATATTATTAATGATAGCTTTTGCTAATTTCTGCCTTCCGTGGAGTCACCTGCACTTGCAATTGACAATGGACCCCCTTCCAATTGTTTGACCTGATACTTGGTTTACAAATTCCTTGGCACAGAAGGGTAAGTGCATCCAGTACTTAGTGATTTGTTGAAATATTTTAATTGGTATTCTTTCATTTCCTGCTGTCTTTTTTTGGTCAATGCCTTCACTTCAACTTGGATTTTTTTTCCTTCAATATCTTTGTTTCCTAATTATAGACTGCCTCCCGAAATGGTTAAACTTGACCATTTCTTTTGAGTACTCCATTATTTTAGCTTCTTTATATTCTACAGCAAATTTCACAGTCTCTACTGATACCCATTTTGTTCTTTATTACCTGTCTTTTTAATAACCTTTTTGTTTGATGCCATCGTACAGCCCATTTGGTCTTAGGACTATGAATCCAATACATTAAGTATATTTTTCAGAGGACTTCTGAATTTGGATGGGATAGACTTACCAGTCAGTCCCTGACCTTGTTCTGATGGATGCTATTGAGCTTCTCCATCATCTACACAAATATCCGATTCCAATGAATTGCATAGGACTCTATGTGCAGCCACTATTTATACGGTTTAAAAAAATAATATTCTCAATACCTGTTCATTGTTCTTGCAAAGTTCTGTCATGAAATGCCTGGTTGTTTCATTATCAACATCTTGCTTTCAAACTATGGATCCTTCTTTGTTTCCAACATTCACATTTCATTCCCTGGTAGATGCTAACGCATGTTGACTCAATGTTTAATCAATTTCAGATTGAAGAAGTTGATGGAAGTCTTCAATTTCTTCATTACTGGCTTTAGTGCTTGGTGTATAATTTGAGTAATAGCTGTATTTATTCATCTTCATTGTATACAAATGAACATTTGTTCTATCACTGAGACCATTGTATTTCAGGAAAAATCTTGAGATGTATCTTTTTAGGATGAATGTGATGCCATTCCTCTTCCATTTGTCATTTCCAGCAGAGTAAACCATATACTTGATTGACTTCAAATGGCCAATACCCATACATATCCCATAACTAATGCATAGGCTATCTTTCTGTCTTTCAGGCCCGTAATGTTCTTTCTATGTTCCATTTCATTTTTGATAATTTCCAATTTTCCTAATATGCTTTATACATGCCATGCTCTGATTAGTAATGGATGTTTGCTGTGCTTCTTGTTATTCTTGGGACCAGAAAATGAAAACCCTAAAGGTTTTGCTGTATCTCCCGCTGCTTTCTTTTTAGTGCTTTTCAACTTGAGAGGAATTTGTCTTCTAATACTATATAAGACAATATTCTACTACTTTTCATAAGATTTTAAATGATTGATTTTTGAGAAGTGAACTTCCTTTTCCTTTTTTCGAGTCTATAATTGACTGGGAACTCCTTTGGAACCTGTCCCTGCTAAGTAACCCAGCTGTCAAGTGAAATACCATTGGCATAGTTTCTCACATTTTAGTAACTCACAAATCATTACAGAACATAAGTTGGTGGGTGGGTGATGGTCATATAGCTTAGAAAACCATTATTTAGAAAAGCAAAACTATATCAAATTGACTAGCTGTATCCTCAAAAATAACAAGATAGCAAAGGAATGGGAATCAAAGCAGGCAAATTTTCATAGGACATTAAAAGCTATATTAGAGCATTCTAAAGAGTTAGAGACAGTGAATCCCTAGAAAAGAAGTTCTCAAAAAGGATAAGGCATTAAATATGGAATGATGGTGATGGTGCTTGTCATGATGAAGGTGATGAAGGTAATTGTGGTGCTGCTGTTACTGCTGAGGGTAATATTGTGCTGGTAATAGTGATTGTTAGTGCTGATTGTGGTCGAGGGGATTGTGATCATCATTGAGATGATTGTATATGTGGTTACAGTGATGATTGCAGTGTTGATGGGGGTGATGGTGTGGTGGTGGCTGTGATGGATTCAATATTAATGTATTAATGCAGCAAGTATTTATTGAGAAGCCATTAGTCTGTTGATTAGGGAATGATTCTGAATTAGTCTGGCTTCTTGCCTTTATGCAATATATAATCTAGTGTTGCTGTGAGTGCTGTCACATCAGTTTCAAATCATAGTGA